>PITA01027338.1:0-21092 GCA_004023965.1 Spilogale gracilis | reverse complement strand
CCCCCCCCCCCCCCCACGGGGAATCACCTTGGAGTTTGTGAGGAGGAATTTACTGAATTGCTTCAGGGCAGAACTGAGCCCAGTAAGTGTGTCCCTCTGCACAAAGAGGACGAAGGTCCCCCACAGTGAGGTTGTGGAGGGCAAGGTCCAGGCTCACATCTGGCCTCCTGGTGCAGCCCCCCCAGGTCTCCTGGCTTCGGTGTTGTGGGCATCCCCCCAGGTCTGGTCTGCAGGCCTTGCAGGAAATCACTGCGGAATTACATCTTGTAAGATCTGAGAGTCCAAAGGAAAAAGGAACACCATGGGATGCCGGGGTCCCCGTGTCTGCAGCAGTAGGGAATGCTGGTCACTCCTTCATCGTGAGCCTCCCCCCAGGGCCTCGTGCGGCTGCTTGTCCTCTGGCCAGAGGGTCAGTAAGCAGGTCTGTGGATGACACTTCGAGATGGCCCCGCAGACGCCAATGCGGAATGAGGGAGCAGCCACATCAGCCCTAGGAAGGGTGTGGAGAAGAGGAAGAAATGATACCACTTACTTGAAAGTAGAGTTTTTGTGGGGATGAGAAATCTTATTGGAGTTGCCTGTATTCTGACAAACCACTTTGGGGGAGAGGAAGTGTTGTTGAAACACTGACGTGGAGCCAGCCCGTGGCGTGCCCCACTCCTGGGCCCCCTGCTTCGGGCTGGGCGTTGACCCAGCGGTGCCGCGAGCCTGGGTGGGCGGCGATGGGACTACCCCTGCCTGTCGCGCCCTGGAAGGGTCTTCTTGGTGGCGCGTGGGTCACGTGATGAAAACCAGGCAGGAAGAGAACGGCTTCGTGGTTTTTTACGTGTTTACTTGTCTAACTGTTCTGCGGTGTTACTCAGCGGAGAGAGTTAAGTACTGACATTTGGGGAGTGAAACGATCCCTGTTTACTTCTTTATTTAAAAAAATTATTAGTTTATTTGACAGAGAGGGCTCACGCACAAGCAGGGGGAGCAGCAGGCAGAGGGAGAAGCAGGCTCCCGGCCGCGCAGGGAGCCCAACGCGGAGCTCGATCCCGGGACCCTGGGATCATGACCTGAGCTGAAGGCTGACGCTTAACTGACTGACACCCCCAGACACCCCCTGTTAATTCTTTAAAAGGATGGTGGTGAGATAGTTTAAAAAAAAATTAAGGAAAAGCTTGAAAAGTGGGCCCCTCACATTCACAGACTGAGCTGCCGGGTAACGAGAAGGCTCCTGCCCGGGCGTGACGGTGGAGACGGGGTTCCTGACCAATGGCCCGGCAGGCTTTCCGGGGGACGTGGGGGGCTCCGGTTGCTTTGAATGGGCAGCTGAGGCAGCAGGTGTCTCCTCATGTAGGTCATTGCTGTCGGCAGGTTTGTGGGGGGAGGGGGCTCGCTGGATCTTTAAGTGCTGGGTCCCCAGCAGACCCCCCATCTGCCCCCGCCTTCACTGCCACCTGAACAAGACCCAGACGTCCCCCCCCGAGGTCTTGGAACTGGGGTGCCTTCTGGGAAGGGCGTGCGCTGAGGTTGGTGACCCTGGGTTCGGTGTTTGGTGGTGAGCACCGAGTGCGGGTGGGGCGATGTGGTCCCCGCTTAGGGACATTCGGAGGCCGTTGACGGGAGTCTGGGTAAGGTGGCCCTGCCTGGGACAGTCCGCACACGTGACAGCGCTTTTGTCAGAGGATGGGTAAGCGACTAAGTCCGAAGGAAACTTGGCTCTTCAAGTTAAGGGTTGGGTAAGGGACATCCAAGACTTCCTCTGGGGGTCACCCCAATGCTCTGCCCCGACGGACTCGCTGAGGTCACTTACAGATTCAGCCCCTGAGGGCTTGGTCCCCTCCCTGATGCACGCTGGGCACCCTTCGGGGGCTGCGGGGACCTGAGCACGTGTCGTCAGTACTTCCTGGCACCCCGCGCTGCTGGTCGGCCTCGTACACAAATGCAGTGTGGTCTGGGGGACGCAGCAGGGACGCCGGCCCGTGTTTACGCCGGCGTGTCTCAGAGGGCCGCTCTCATGATTTAGAATTCTCTGCCGTCCCGTGGGTGCGGGCGACACGCTTCCCTGAGTCCTGTGTTTTCATTACATAGCGGGGTGTTTTCAATTACCATAAAAGGGGAAATAAAAAATAAACAAAATGGCACCATGTGTCACATGCAGACCTTTTTGAGGGTTTTATGAGATCAAAGCAGCGATGAGAGGTTCGTTGGAGTGCTGATGGTGGATGGGCCGCGGGGCTGAGGACGGCCTTCCCCTCGCTCGGCCCACTTGTCCACCCACTGCCCGGTGGCCCCCGTGCACGTGAGGGCGGGGGACGGCTGGGCCCGTGAGCTCGGCTGCCGTGAAGGCTCGGCCGGACCTCAGCTGCACCCTCAACCCTCGGGGTCCCGCTTTTCTTGTTTGAAAACGAATGGATTGAACAGACCGCTGTGGTTTGGGTTTTTTTTTTAAGTTTCTTAAAATTTAGATTCAATTAACTAACACATAGTGTTTTGTGTGTCTAATTAACACATAGTGCATTTCGGAGGTGGAGGTCGGTGGCGCCTCAGTCCTGTATGACACCCCGTGCTCACCCCACCAGGTGCCCTCCTTCATGCCCGTCCCAGTGACCCCTCCTCCTCCTCCCTCCCCCCAGCAGTCCTCAGTTTCCTACGATTAAGTCTCTTATAGTCTGTTTCCCTCTCTAATTTCGTCTTGTTTCATTTTTTTTTCCTTCCCTTTTCCTCTGATCCTTTGTTTTGTTCCTTAAATTCCACATAAAGCAGAAGAACCTTTTCTTCCTTCAAATGAGCAGTTTTAGAGTGTGATTTTATGGTGTTTCCTCCTACCTTTCCTCTAGTCCCAGTGCTCATTGTCTAGGGGGGCAGTCATATGGAGGCATAGAGTGGGGCACACCCCTTATCCACTGGGGGTATCCTACTGGGCAGTGCCCTTCCGACCTCAGGGATCCATAAGTCTTCCTTCCTTCCTTCCTTCCTTCTTCCCGCCCTCCCTCCCTCTCTTCCTTCCTTTCTCCTTCTTCTCCTTTTCTTTCCTTCCATTATTATTATTATTTTTTTAAGATTTTCTTTATTTGACAGAAACACAGCCAGAGAGGGAACACAAGCAGGGGGGGTGAGAGAGGGAGAAGCAGGCTTCCCGCCGAGCCGGGAGCCCGATGTGGGACTCGATCCTGGGACTCTGGGATCATTGTGACCTGAGAAGAAGGCAGTAGTTTAACCAACTGAGCCACCCAAGCGCCCCTCCATTTTTATTTTTTTAAGATTTTATTTATTTATTTGACAGAGAGTAAACACAAGCAGGGGGAGCAGCAGAGGGAGAGGGAGAAGCAGGCTCCCCACTGAGCAGGGAGCCCGACGTGGGGCTCCATCCCGGGTCCCTGGGATCATGACCTGAGCCGAAGGCAGTCGCTTCACCGACTGAGCCCCCCAGTCACACCTAAGTTTTGATTTTCAACAGTGGCCTGGCTCTTCTTTTCGTAGAGACTTCTGGAATTCCACAACAAAACCTTGATAAATGGACCAGGAGCCCTTCTTCATGAACAGAACCAAAAGGCATAGATGTGTGATCAACGTCTATTATATTGCATAAAACTCGATTTTGAAGTTTTCCATCAACCGTTGACCAGCTGAGAACAAAATGATCAGAAGGAAAATCAGGGTGCTGGCTTTCGCAGAGTCCGAGGTCGTTGGGTTGAGCATGGGGCCTGGAGCTGCTCGCCAGCTGGACCGGGCGGCGGCCGGCCGGGCCCTGTTTGTGTCCCCCCACGGTGACACGGCCAAGCTGTGAGACCGTGCGCCCATCATGTGCCCAGACGACAGCGACGAGTCAGGAAGAAGTGTAAAAGTAAGGCGCTGGTTTCGGGAAATGATGAAAAATCTAGGAAGCGGGTTTTACTTATTTATTTTTCTCATGAATGTGAGCGAAGATCGATGCTTTTTTTTTTTTTTTTTTTTTGGTCTCCTTTCTTCGGGATCTTATTTGAAGTACAATAAATGTTAGTACTTAGCATGTTAATTGGTGATTTATTTGCAAGTGAGTTCTTGTGAGCTCAGGTAGGTCAAAGCATCGTAAGCTGGCCGGACAGCAGCTCGGAGCCGCACGCGGGAGGGCAGCGCCGCCTCTTTGGGCTCCTGGTCTTCTCCTGGCTTCCCTGGAGCTGACGCCCCTCCCTCGCGCTAGCACCTCTCCTTTCAGGAGCCTTGCAGCCTTTTTTGATTCTCAGTTGTGGCGAGCGTTAGCAAGGGTTTTGATTTTCTTCAGTTCACTTAGCGAAGCCTGAAAAGAATCAACTAATGTTCATGACTTGGTAGAATTATGGCCAGATTTTGCCAAGAGTTTACGAAGTGGCGGGCAGAGGGCCCCAGAATCTGAGTATTTACCACTGGGGACTGGAGCCGGTTGGTTTCCCGTCCTGAGGAGCTCCACGCGTGGGCACACCCGGCTCAGGGCCGGCGCCTGGCCAGCCGCGGCCACACAGACCCCCGGCCCGCCTGCCCGGCGTCCAGCAGGGTCCCTCGTTCGCTGCCGCGGCCACACGGACCCCCGGCCCGCCTGCCCGGCGTCCAGCGGGGTCCCTCGTTCGCTGCCGCTCGGACGGTCGCTGCAGACCATCAGCTGTACCTGCGGGGCTTCGGGCAGGAGGGGCCCGGGCGGCTCTGGGCCGTGCAGCTGGGCTCTCGCAGGGACGGGCCACATGCCGGCTCCAGCGGGGTGGACGCCCGACAGCGCGGCCGAGGGGAAGCCCAGGGGCACTGGGGTCACTGTTGCGCCGCAAGGCTCTTCTTTGTCTTCAGGAGGCCGAGAACCCAGCCGCGGGGACGCCGGTGCCGGTCCCTGGCAGTGCCGCCTCACACGCGTCCCCTCACCTCTCACAGCCTCGGGGGCTTCACCGTCAAATGAGGCTTCCATCCTGCAGGCCGCTGTGACGAGGAGATAAGGCCACTGATGGGAAGCACGCTGTGGCCGGGACAGTACGACCTCAACCAGGTGACATGTTGACCCAGACTCAGGTGTGGCCCTGGACAGATGCGGCACAGAACTTTGTTCAGTTCCTCCAAACTGAGGGGAAAACTCGTGAGTCTGGAAGGCTGGCGGGTTCCGTGCAGAGGGAGGCTGAGGGGCCGTGTCCCCGTCCTGAAGCCCCAGGGTCCCTGGGCCGCTCGGTCCCGGGGGAGCGATGCCGAGTGTTCCCAAGTGCCAGGCTGGCGAAGCCCGTGGCGGGGTGCACGGCGGGGCGTGGGGAGCAGGGACGCTCTTCTCAGAACCCGGGCGGTGGTGGGTGTAGCGGCCTGGCTGTGTGTCGCCTGCCGAGACCCCATGTGTCAGCCGCGCCGCTGGGGGCCCTGCCTGGAAGCAGCTCCGGGCGCAGCACCGGCCGGAGGGTCTGCGGCCTGAAGGTGATCCCGCAGGGCAGGGCAGGGGGCGGTGGCGGGCGGGCGGCGGGTCTGTAGCCTTAAGGTGATCCCGCGGGGCAGGGGCAGGGGGCGGTGGCAGGCGGCTGGCCTGGGGACCCGTGGTGGGGAGGACCAGCGAGGAGGCCAGGATGAGACGCACTGTGTGACCCGAGGGAGGCCGTGGTCACACGTTGGGCCCGCCGCCCCGCCGGTGGGATGTTTGCCGAGCTCACGGTGGCTCCGATGAAGCCGACACACAGAGGGGGGCTCTGCCCAAACACATGGAAATTCTCCCGCATGGATCCCTCGGCCTGGACGTCCTGACCTGAGCCAAAGTCAGGGCTGGATGCTTAACCAGCTGAGCCCCCAGGCGCCCATGGGGTGTTTACTTTAAGGGGTCAGCCCCACGGTGGGTGGAGACAAGCAGCGCCAGCCCCGCCCGCCCGTGTGCGGGTGAATCTCTGAGACTTACCTGCTCACAAGCAGCATTGCTGTTTCCTGCAGGGAAAGGCACTTAAAATGTGAATAAGGTCAGTGGTGAATCCACACTTCAGTGCATTTGAATATACATTTTAAAAGATTCTCTGGCTCATCTGAATTCATAGTCATATTTTTGGATGAAATTTGGAGAAATAGCTTTTGGGGAAACGTGCCAGTTTTTCGTTATCAGTGTAGTTCTTTGCGGCTTCTAACTGCGGAAAATCATATCTAACGCTCTGAGCATTATTTTCCCTGAAGCATTTCTGAATTGATAATTTAGTTGCTTCAAGAACTCTGAGAGAGAGAAGGGGGATTGTCTCCAGCTGTATTGGACGAGGTTGCTCCCCTCCAGCAGGTGACGAGGCCCGGGCCCGGGGAGTAAGACGTCAGGGCTCCGGCCGCTTGGCCGGCTGCCCCCAGGGTCTGGGTTGGAAGAGTTGCCACAAATCCGTGTGCTCATCTGTAAACCGGGAATAAAATGCCACGTCCACGTAACTGTTTCCTTTATGAGGTGAGGAGGTGAAGCGCCGAGCCCAGGCCCCGCATGTAGTCAGTATGCAGCAAATGTCCGCAGGCCCAGCCGTGCCTTTTCCCTCTGTGTCCGCCTCTGTGGGCCTAGCGGTGGACGTGCAGGCATGTCGAGAGAGGGCGCAGAGCGCCAGTGCGCGAGACCCGGCTGGTGGCTGAGGTAGGGCACCTGCTTTCGTCCTCGCTGCTTAGGGAACAGTGAGATCCGTCTCCCGTGGAATTCCAGGGAGCTCTGCAGGGAGCACTGCGAAGCACGAGATGCCGCCGTGGGAGGGGTCACATCTGTTAACTGAAACATGATGAGTCACACGGGACACCTGGAGATCAGAGGCACGACATACGGGACATCGTTCTCCGGAAACGTGCAGTCACAGCCCACTGCGTAACGCAAACCACGAAACAACGAGGCAGCGGTCTGAGATGGTCGGCTCAAGGTTTTCCGCGGGATGGCTCCCGCACGGCCCCGGCAGCGGCCGTAGATGTCTGTGAGGGGGCTCATCAGCTATTTGATAAACAAAAGAAGAGTCTTGAGAGGAGTTTCAAAAGGAGAAGCGATTCCTAGGCCTGGATGTGCGCTTTCTGAAGCCCGGAAAGGACGCGGCTTGCCGCAGGCTCCCCAGAGGCGTGACGGGGCCTCGGGCAGGGCCGAGCTGCCTGTGCAGCCGCCGTCCAGGTCTGCGTCCTCGCCGCTGCGGGAGGCTCGGGAATCGCCATGCTCTGTCCCTCCTTTCAGCCCCCGGGAAGCCAGAGCTTCCAAAGCTGGAAGCAATAAATCTTGAGCAAAGCCACTATTTCCTCTCGCTCGCTCTAAGACGACGGCGCTTCAGCATTTTGAGAAAGCAGTTTTGGTGCTAGAATTTGAAACAACAAATAGAACATGTGAGGTCAGGGTGAGACTCGCAAGTATGACAAGGACAGGGACACCCATAAATAAAAATGAAGAGACAGTCATTTATCACAGAGCTGAGTAAGAGGTGAGTTGTAGTTCTAAAGTAACACAGTCCGATGACCCAGATCTCTGTGTGAGAAACGCTTTGGCAACAGAGCCCAAGCCGGCCGGTTGCTTCGCTGGGGGTGGGACGCGGCCCGTGTCCTCCGCCGAGCCCCGGGGTGCAGCTGCTTGTGTGCGTCCTGCGACCTCCGCGCGCCGTCCCGGCCTGCTGCTGGCGGGCCCGCAGGCACCCAGTGGAGGAAGGGCGTCTGCAGTGTCTTCCTCCGGCTCCCTCCGGGTCCCACAACCCGGCGGGCCCTGCCCTGGGCTCCAGCTCAGTGCCCCGGGGGTCTGGCTGTGTGTCGCCGCGTTCTTCCGTCTTCGAGGGCCTCGGCGAAGCCTGTTTACTGCCAGCCTGGGTCCCCCTGTGGTCTCCGTGGTCCCTGACACTCCCACACCCCTCTCAGGGGTCCCTCTGTTCAGTGCCTCCATCCGTCTCGGTCCGCTCGGTCTTTGGAGCAGAAATACCACACACTCGGTGGCTTAAACGGCACACGTCCATTCCTCACCACCCGGGACGCGGTCAGGTCCAGGATCCAGGCGGCCATGCCCGGTGTGTGCCGGGTGTCGCCAGCATGCCGGCAGCTACCGCGGTGCCGCAGAGCGAGAGGGTGGGCCCTGGTCTCTTCCTCTGACAAGGGGCTGGTGCCCCATGGGGTCCCAGCCCTCGTGGTCCGTCCCCTCCCCGTGGCCCCAGCCCCGAGACCGCGACCTGGAGGGTGGGTACGGGCTGGACAGAGGACTTTGGGAGGATGTGCCATGCCGTCCGCGGCGCCGTCTGTCGCCTGTGCTGCTGACCGCCAGGGTGTGCCTCCCTGCCCCTCGACTTTCCGTGTCTGCTGACGCGGCTGCGAAGTGCGTCCAAGCCACTGCCCGGTGGTCTCCCCGCATCTGCTGCCGAACACAGACGGCCAGGCACGCCGACGCGTTCACGCTCTCTCTTATTTGCCTGTCTTCTTGAAAATGACGCCGACTTTATGAATCCAGTGAAAGCCTCAAATCTGAGCTCTCCTATTTCCTTCAGCAAGCCTCTGCTCACCCAGCCCTGCACCCTGAGCTGCAGTGAAGACTTTCAGCTAAAAGGCATTTCAGAGATTCGGATCTGATTTTCATGTCGTCAAGATGATGAGGACAATGAGTTTTAAGGTTGTGATCGTGATTGACCAGATCAGTGAAGTTTTGGGCCTTACATCAACCACACCAGCACAAAACTCATCTGGGGGCTGGGCTGGGTGTGAAGATGATTTAGAGTCCTAACCTGGGTGCCTGGGGGGCTCTGTCGCTAAGCGTCTGCCTTCGGCTCAGGTCGTGATCCTGGAGTCCCGGGATCGAGCCCCACATCGGGCTCCCTGCTCGGTGGGAAGCCTGCTTCTCTCTCTCTGGCCTTCTCCCCTTCTCATGCTCTCTCTCTCTGTCAAGTAAATCTTAAAAAAAAAGTCCTAACCTTTTGAGCTGAAATCTACTTTTACTTGCTCATCTTATGTGGTAGGAACTGCTGTTTTAGATTAATCATGTTTGAAGTATTTTTTCCGATTTAAAATAACACAGGTTCGTGGTAGAAAACTTAGAAATTCTATGAAGAATGAGGAAGAATAATCAATACCAGGTATTGCCACTGAATCAAGACTTGCTGTGTTTGTTTCCAGTCCTCTTATTAATGCATGGTTAGAAAAATAACACGGTTGAGGACGTAGCTTACATACAATTTGCATCCTGCTTTGTTCACTTTGCATTATGTCAGCAGCTTATCAAGGAATTGAAAAAGTCTTCATGATCTCACTTTCAGTGGTCGCCTAACGACCGTCTTCCTGTGTTTTGATAAATGAGCACCTGTGCGCTGTCAGAGAGAGCATCTCGACGGTGCTCTGACCGCCAGGAAGTCCTCTCTCTCCTCCGGCTTCCTCACTCCTTACTGCGCACCTGACATAGGAGGCCAGGCGCCCAAGGCCCTTGAAATGGGGAGAAGGCAGGTGCCGGGTCTAGGCTCCCACTCAGTCGGCCCCAGGGGCTCTGCCAGCAAACCATCAGATCCCTTTACAGGAAAGCGAAACCGAGGCTCAGGGTCACGGCCGCCGCTTGCCCAGCTTTCCACAGCCGGAAGGGGATGGAGGGGGCTTTCAATCAAGTTTGCTGTTTGCCGAGTCCCAGAGCGACGCTGCTTTCCCCGCAGGTACGGGAAGGAAGGCGAGGAGCCTCTGCTGCCAGGGCACCGGGAGCCTCGCTGCTGCCTCGGTGACAGGAGTGCGAGGCACCGGGAAGACACTTGGAGCCGGACCTTCCCCGTGGCCGTGTGTGGGTGACCACGCAGGAACTTCGGGGTGCTTGTGTGGGGTGCTCAGCGCTGAGAGGGCGTCGTGCCCCCTGTCGACGCGTCCCGCCTGTTAACGACGCCCCTTCCCTGAGCCCTCAAAAACGAGCCCTTCCGGCTGCTCCGTTAGCTCGCGTCTGCCTCCCCCTGCCCGCCGGGGAGCAGAGACGGAGGGGCTGCGGCACATCTCTGGGACAAGCGCTCCGCGGCCGAGAAGCAGATGAAGGACGTCTTGTCTTCAGAGAATTTGTGGCAGAGGGAATTTGGAGGTCACACATGGGGTCGGGAAGGACCGGTGACGGCAAGCAGCGCCTCAGCTGGCCTGGATGGCGAGTGCCAGCTTCGCGGAGACCCTTGTCCCGGGAAGGGCTGGTGGGGCCCTCTCCTGCAGCCCGGAGGGGACAGCTCTCAGGGGCGTCAGGGAGGCAGGCTGGGCAAAGCCACCCTTCAAAAGTCCAGTGGTGAGTTCTGGAGCATCCGGCGATGCCCAGGGCTGTCCGTGGCCGGCGCCCGGGCGGTGGGCACTAAGACCCCACGCCCGGCACTGGACGCCTGAGGGATGGGCGGGGACGTCTTGGCACCCCTGGGCGAGCGTCCCTCCAGGGGGCTGTCCGCGGGACCAGCCGGGCCAAGCAGCCCCTCACTGCGGGGGCTCCATGAGGACGGGGTGTGCGCACCGGAGGGTCAGCAGCCCTAGTGGGGCTGTGTTTTTGGTACATGTGCTCAGTGTCCACATCTTGAGAGGAAACTCCTGAGGGTTTTCGTAGCGGGCCCATCAGGGTGCCTCGTGGAGCCCGGACACTCTGTGGTGGGAAGACAGTAGCACTCGAGCTGAGCGCCTCCTGACCCCCCGGCCACGTGGTTGGTGTGTTCCTGATCGCTCGAGTCCCCGCGAACCCCGCGGTGTCCACCCAGCCGCCCAGGGGCCGGGCCGGGGGCACTCCAGGCGGCCGGGACGCCACTCGGGCACCTCCTCTTCTCACGAGCTCTCCCGCACCAGGCTTCAGACTTGTGGATGAACATGTCCCTTTTCCCCGCTAACTGTGGAGTTTTTAATGCAGTGTGAACTGCCTCTAAGACGAGAATAAGCGTGTTTATGATCTGTAAGATAGACGGACCCAGACCGCGCTGGGTTTTCTTTCCCTGCTCCTGAAAGAGAGCAAGCTCCCTAACACTTGGGCTTCTCACACTCACGTAAATATGCAGCAGGTTTGTAAGGATGAGTTCGAGCTTCCAGAAGATTCTGGAAGGGGAGGGCCTGGATGGCGCCATTTGCCTTCTGGGGTTAGTCGCCAGCATGCACGTGAGTGAAAATGAGCCGGGATGTGTTCCTGCATAATCGTAATCTTTTATTGTCGGTGACAGGCAGGTGCGGCCGTGCGCGGGGATGCAGGCTGGTGTTTTATGATCGCTTTCATGTGATACAAATTTCTTTGGTTATTTTTCCAAGGATGATATTTTAATGGCTCATTGGTTTTATGTTTTCCTGAATTCTCTGAAGACCATGCACCCCGTGCCCAGGACAATTTATTTTTATCCCCTGCTTTCCAGGAGGCTGTTGACGAAATGTAGGTTTCCCTCCCACGGCGGCCTCTGCTGACCTCTCCTCCGTTCCTCTGTCAGTGTGAGGGGCCTGGGCTCCCGGGCTGGAACAGGGCTCCCAGGCTCGGACCGAGGGTGCGAGGGCTCTTTCCCGTCTCTGTTACTGATCCGGAGGCCAGTCGCAGCCAGCAGGTGTGGAGACACGGGCGAGAGGCGTGTGTGACTTCCACACGGTCAGGAGGAGCGGTCAGGAGGAGCCCTGCCCAGGGTGTCCCTGGGAGACGGCTGCCCGGCGCAAGGGAGGGCAGGGAGCCTGGCTCAGAGGCCGTGACCCCAGGCCCCCGTGCGGGAGGAGCCCCTGATGTGCTGTGTCACTCTTGCTCTGGAGAGCCCCTGGGACCGCCGGGACTGGGGCAGGAAATCCACGTGAGGACGGGAGCTTCGCCGCTCACGGTACTGCTTAGGGTTTCTCGGGCAAACGGCCTTGTTTTTGGTGTTTGTGTCTGTTTGTTTTTGGCCTTCTGGCGTGAGCTGGGATCCGCGTGTTTCCCGTGGGTACGGCCACGTCCTCGTCGGTGTGGGCGCCCCCGTGATGACGGGGCTGACTGTGTTCACTGCCGTTCTTTGAGCCAAAAAAGAGAGAAATGAGTTCTATTTGCAACTATAAAGTTCCTTATTGTTCTTTCCTTTTCTTTCTTTTAAAATACTTTAAAAATTGGAGCATCGAACCGCTACAGGTTCTGGGCTCCTGTGGCCTCGGTCAAGGAAACAGCGGAGCCTGAACTAGGGCGGCCGATGGCGAAGGGTCGCGTGTCCCTCTGTGCCCGCCCTGCCCCCCTGCAAACGCCCCCCCGTGTGTGCGCTTGGACACGCACGCTGTGAGGGGACGGGCCACTTGGTCACCTGCTCCTGCCGTCAGGCCTGAGCTGTGAAGAATGACTGTCGCCATTCAGAGGAACTACATGGCTCTGGGCCTCCTTCCTTTCCCTGAGAAGGGGAGGAATGGGGATCTGGATGGCGGAGTGCGTCTTGGGAACACGTGTCTTCCATTGCCTGTGCTACCGGGTCTCTGCGCTGGTGACCACACCACTGTGCTTTCCTTTCATTCCGTGTGCTGACCGCTTACCCTGCCCACAGGCCCGTCCCCCCTCCTGGCACCGGCCTGGGTGGCCACTTACCCGCTCGCAGGCTGGTCCCCCCCGGCCTGGGTGACCGCTTACCCCGCTCGCAGGCTGGTCCGTTCCCCCCCCCTCGGCGCGGGCCTGGCTGAGCCCGCTAACAGCCACCTGCTGACTGTGTTACGGGGAGCCCCGGGCTGGCTGGCTGTCGGGAGCCCCAGGGAAGGCCCCGTTCACGTGTTCCTAGATGTGGTCTCCTCAGGAGCTCAAGGGCAGTTACTTCCACAGAGTGCGTCTGGGAGAGCCTGATGTGAGAGCCTGATGTGACCCCGGCTTGAGCAGAGCCTGGGGTCCGTGGAAGCCATGTAGAGAGGGCGGCATTTGCTGGCCAGGCCCTGAGTATCCTCGGCTTTCGAGCCACGGAGATGAGCCTAAGGCTTCGCACCCTGGGCCCCGGGAAGGCAGCTTAGGCTGACGCTGTGTGCGGGAGGCCTTCTGCGAGCCCGGCCTCCGGCTGTCGGAGGCGGTGGGGCCGGCTGGAGGCTGGAGGCTGGCGTGGAAGGGAGCGGCCAGCCCAGGTGTGTGCCTGAGGTGAGGAGGAGAGGACGGCCGCCCGGCCACCTGAGTGGGCTGCTCCGGACTAAGCAGCCCTCATGCATAAAAGGATCTTAAAATCCCCGGGACACACTGAATCATACTAACTTGTAATTAAACACTGCGTCTATTAATATTCACATCCCCAAGAACTTACAGCTGAGGCTGCTCTCGGGGGGAAGGAGAAGTGCTTCCCCCCAAGTGCTGCCTCCTGGCCGCAGACACCCTGTGCGGACACTGTGGGAAGTGGGAGGGGTCACTCCATGTGCGCGGGACCTGCAGACGGGCGCAGAGCAGGAGGAGGGCGAGCGCGGCGGGAGGGGGCTCGGCGTCCGTGTCAGGACGTCCAGCCTGGTGCGGGGCCCCCGAACGTGCACCCTGCGGGACTGATGTCTTGTCCCTGCTGCTGCCTTCCCCAGCTGCCGCTGCGTGCTCCCTGGCGGCTTTGTTCCATGTTGGGTCGCTCTGTTTTCTCCTCGGCGGATGCCCAGTTTCCAAAACAGCCAGCCCTGAACCTCTGGACCGCTTTCATCCTACAGCAGCACGTGCTTTTCCTGGATGGTCTGTGGGGCCGGGACCCTGCAGCCGGAGCTGGAAGGGCCCTGGGCCGCCCTCTTCCTTGGCAGGGACTCTTGGGCTTGGATTTCTGGGTGTGCTGGGCATCCTGACATTTTACTTGGAAGTCCTTGCTGATTGTGAGCCACCGTCCAGTGAGGGCTGTCCTTCCGGAGCTGGCAGGCATCCGTCGGGTCCTTGCCCCGGGCCTGCAGATGGCTGTCTCAGGCTTTCTCGGGTGAGGAGCTGACCTGCGTGTAGGGCATCCTGGAGTGCGCCCAGTAGCCTCTCCCCTGCTCCCAGCCTCTCCTTCTTTGCTCACACCCTGTCTCTGTCTTCCCAGCTGGGGAGCCAGTCCTCAGGCCCCCGTGGCCCATTTCTCTCCTTCCTTGTGGTAGAACTGGATGGAAAGCTCTTTACCCGGGACCTTGTGTGGGTTTCCCGAGATTGCTGTCCACAGAGGTCTGGTGGCCTCTTGTCTCTTGAGACGAGAACTGAGCATCTCCCTGGTCCAGAAGCTGGAAGGCCAGGGTTAAGGTATTGGTCAGTTTGGCTCATTCTGAGGCTCTGAGGGGAACCTTTCCGGGCTCTTCCGTGCCCTGCGGTGCTTGCCCTGACCCTCGGCAGCCCTTGCCTTGTAGAAGCCTCTCCCCAAACCTCTGCCTTCTCAAGTGGCTTTCTCCGCGTGTGTGTCCACATTTCCCTGTGTAAGAGCACAGTCTTACGGAGTAGGGCCCGCCCTGGTGACCTCATCCATAACAAATTACCTCTGTAGTGACCAAATAAGGTCATGTTCTGAGGTGCAGGGGAATAGGACTTCATCCTGTGAATTTTAGGGAGACACAGCTCAGCCTGTGAACCCCAACTTTCTTACTCCTCAGTGGTGTGGCTTGATTTCTCATCTCTCCAATGGAGACTCACCTTTAAGGGTGGTGGCAACTGTCCCCACAGCCCTGTGCCCCTGGCCTCTGCCGCCACCCACCCATGCCTACCTCCTGCTTCCAACGCTGACACCACGCCTGCCAGCTCCTAGAGTTCTCCTGCCTCTTCTCATTTACTCTTGCCTGTGATGGCTCTTCCTGGTCCCCTCGATGTGTGCCTCGCCCTCTTCATTCTTGCCTTGCGCTTCTGAGGCCCCGTCCTCCACTTCCTCAGATCCTAGTGGCCACGTCGATGCTGGACAGCCCCAACCCGAGTGTTGTCTTGTCCTCTCATCTGAGTCCTTGGGTATTCTTGGTATCCACGATCACCTTAGACACAACACATTCGAGGGGAACCTGTCATCCATCCCTCCTCAGGCGCACCTGTCCTCTTAGTGTCCGAAGCCACTGCTTGAGAATCAGATTGTGTAGAAGCAAAGGAGGAGGTTGGCTAGAAGGGAGATCTTGTGTGATGAGGCGGGTCACAGAGGAGGAATGTGCGTGTGCGTGTGATGAACCAGGAAGGACCTTGGATTCTATGGACGGAGCGAGCCCAGCGGGTGCCCTGACTGGGCCAGGGCCTGCTCCCTCACAGGCAGCACCCGCTTGCACTGCGTCTCGCTCGGCCCTCCTGTCAATGCGCCATGGGGGCAGCGGCCTGTTTAGATGCGCAGCGAGGCGTGTGAGCCTCCGGATAGTACAGGGTTCCCTTGTGCACCGTCCTTTCTAAGTCGTCACTCGTCAGGGTCTTCCTGACTCTTGTCTGCAAATCACCTCGGGGGTCATTAGTGCTTCAGTGCCTTGCTGGGTATGAATACGTCTCATTGTTAGATTCAGAAGTGGAAGGAGTCACCGTTCAGTAGAAGTGAGTCGATGGGCAAGTAGCAGGAGGCCTGTTTCCACATCCAGCCCAGCCCCCTGTGGGACCTCGGGCCAGTCACCCAAGCACGGAATTGGTCCAGGTGAGCTCTCCGGACCCTTTGGGCAACAGAGTTGAAGTGTGGTGACTACAGCACAAGACAGGTTTTTGTTCTTGGTTTTTGGGTCAAAACCATAGTGTATTTAGTTAATTCACAAGGATCGGTGCTTTCTAGGTCGGGGCCTCGCCTGCCTTCTTCGCCAGTATCCTAGTACAGTTTGGGGACGGAGTAGATGCTCAGCAGAAACCTGCTTTATGAACCAACGAGTCCAATTTCTGTATTCCCTCTTTGAAGGAAACAGGGGCAAACGTTATCCTTTCTCCCCGAGGGCATGGTGCTTGAGTCCAACAGGGTCACTCTTCACGGAGAGGGAGAAGCTTCTGCTTGCGCCCTCGCCGAGGGGCACCTGCGACAGGTGCGGCAAGAGCTCCACGCGCGGGCCTCGTGTGCCGCTGAAATCTACACCTGAACGTGGTCTGGACGGCGCCTAGCGGCCGCGCGGCCCCAGCTCTGCACGGCAGGGAGAACGTGGCTCCGCGGTCGGACGGCGCCAGCCGGCAGCTCCCCACTCTGGCCCTGATGGCGTGTTGGTCGTATAGAGACCGCAGCGGGCTGGGCTGTGGGGGGCACACCTCGGTTCGTGACGGACTTTGTCTGGGGTCGCGGGAGTCAGAAACCCGTAGAATTTTATAACTAGAGTAACTAGGGTAAGTAGGTAGGTAATTCAGGAATTACATACCATTTACAGGTGGGAAGTGTGGAGTCCAGATGGTGGGGTGACTCTTGGCGTCCTGCCATGGGTAAGGACCTGGGCGCATCAGAACCGAGGCTCCTGGGGGTCTGAGCACAGCCCGGCCCCGTGCTCTGGGGGCTCCAGCATCTGCGGTCCTCAGTGCTCCTGTGGAGGGAGCCAGGGTGGGACCCTAGCAGGGACACTCAGGCTGCCACTGTGGGAGGGATGAGGGGGCTTTGTTGGGCTCCCCTTCTCCGTTAAGCTGAGCGAAGTCCTTGAGTGAAGACGGCAGCGCGTCTTCAGGGCAGAGCGGCGGTTTCTGGTTACACGGGCTTTCCCCGGACAGTCTCGCTTACCCGTCAGCCTCCGGACCCCTCACGTCAGGCCCGCTGGGGTGCGGCGGGATGCCGGCTGGCGGAGCGGACGGGAGTTTCTGACCCTGGGCCACTCTCTGCTGCTTTGCATTTTGTTTCTGTTGGTTACATATTTTTTTAAAATAAGGAGCTAGAGCTTTTTTTTTTAAGTTTCTTTTCTTTTTTTTTAAGATTTTATTTATTTGACAGAGAGAGAGATCACAGGTAGGCAGAGAGGCAGGCAGAGAGGCAGGCAGAGAGAGAGGAGGAAGCAGGCTCCCCGCTGAGCAGAGAGCCCGACATGGGCCTCGATCCCAGGACCCTGACATCATGGCCTGAGCCGAAAACAGAGGCTTTAACCCTCTGAGCCACCCAGGCGCCCGGAGCTAGAGCTTTTTAAAAAAAGATGTAAATGCTATTTTCAGTGGTGTTATCATCGTCACACAGAAGGACGAGAGGCGGTACGCAGGTTAGGGCGGCGAGAGCCAGGGCTAGGAGGGCTGCCCCTCGGCCCGTGGCGGTGAGCGTGGGGCCTGGTTTGTCGTGGGTCACTGAGGACACTGAGGCGGTGGGAAGTATGGAAACTGTGCCTCTGGGAGAACCTGGCAGGGAATGGTGGGTGAGTGTCCTGAGAGGGAGAGCCACAGGGTGCAGTGAGAGTGCCTTCGCAAGTTCAGAGACCGTCACAGCTCAGAGGGAAGAGCTGTTGTTTCTTTCCTTTTTCTTTTTTTTTTCTTTTTGAGGTGTGTGTGTATTTATTTATTATTTTTTAAAATTAATTTTTATTTTTTCCATAACCCAGACACCCTATCCCTCCCCCCCACCCCCAGAAACCCTCAGTTTGTTTCCTGAAATTAAGAGTCTCTTAATCTGGTCCCATCTTGTTTCATTTTTTCCCTCCCTACCCGCCCCCCCGACCCCCTGTCTTGCCTCTCAAGTTCCTCATATCTGTTAGGTCAAATGATAATTGTCTTTCTCTGATTGACTTATTTCGCTCAGCATAATACCCTCCAGTTCCATCCATGTTGTTGCAAATGGTAGGATTTCATTCTTTTGATGGCTGTATAGTATTCCATTATATGTACACACCATATCTCTTGATCCATTCTTCTGTTGTTGGACATCTGGGCTCTTTCAACAGTTTGGCGATTGTGGACATTGCTGCTATAACCATTTGGGTGCAGGTGCCCCTTCGGATCGCTACATTTGTAACTTTAGGGTAAATACCCAGTAGTGCGATTGCCGGGTCATAGGGCAGCTCTATTTTCAACTTTTTGAGCAATCTCCATCTCGTTTTCCAGAGTGGCTGCACCAGCTTGCATTCCCACCAACAGTGTAGGAGGGTTTCCTTTTCCCACATCCTCACCAATATCTGTCGTTTCCTGACTTGTTAATTTTAGCCATTCTGACTGGTATAAGTGGTATCTCCCTGTGGTTTTGATTTGTATTTCCCTGATGCTGAGGAATGTTGAGTACTTTCTCACGTGCCTGTTGGCCATTTGGATGTCTCCTTTGGGGAAATGTCTGTTCATGTCTTCAGCTCATTTCTTGACTAGATTATTTGTTCTTTGGGTGTTGAGTTTGATAAATTCTTTATAGATTTTGGACACTAGTCCTTTATCTGATATGTTATTTGCAAATATCTTCTCCCATTCTGTCAGTTGTCTTTTGGTTTTGTTGACTGTTTCCTTTGCAGTGCAAAAGCTTTTGATCTTGATGAAGTCCCAGTAGTTCAGTTTTGCCCCTGCTTCCCTTGCCTTTGGCGATGTTTCTAGAAAGAGGTTGCTGCAGCTGAGGTTGAAGAGGTTGCTGCCTGTGTTCTCCTCAAGGATTATGATGGATTCCTATCTCACATTGAGGTCTTTCATCCATTTTGAGTTTATTTTTGTGTGTGGTGTAAGGAAAAGGTCCAGTTTAGTTCTTCTGCATGTGGCTGTCCAATTTTCCCAACACCATTTGTTGAAAAGTCTGTCTTTTTTCCATTGGACAGTCTTTCCTGCTTTGTTGAAGGTGAGTTGACCATAGAGTTGAAGGTGCATTTCTGGGCTCTCTATCCTGTTCCATTGATCTATGTGTCTGTTTTTGTGCCAGTGCCATACTGTCCTGATGGTTACAGCTTTGTAATAGAGCTTGAAGTCTGGAATTGTGATGCCACCAGGTTTGGTTTTCTTTTTCAACATTCCTCTGGCTATTCAGGGTCTTTTCTGGTTCCATATAAATCATAGGATTATTTTTCCCATTTCTTTAAAAAAATTGGTGGTATTTTGATGGGGATTACATTAAATGTATAGATTGCTTTAGGTAGCATAGATATTTTCATAATATTTGTTCTTCCAATCCATGAACATAGAATGTTTTTTCATTTCTTTGTGTCTTTCCCAATTTCTTTCATGAGTACTTTATAGTTTTCTGAGTACAGATTCTATGCCTCTTTGCTTAGGTTTATTCCTGGGTGTCTTATGGTTTTGGGTGGAATTGTAAATGGGATCGACTCCTTAATTTTTCTTTCTTCTGTCTTGCTGTTGGTGTATAGAAATGCAACTGATTTCTGTGCATTGATTTTATATCCTGAAACTTTACTGAATTTCTGTATGAGTTCCAACAGTTTTAAAGTAGAATCTTTTGGCTTTTCCACATAAAGTATCATATCTTCTGCAAAAAGTGAGAGTTTGACCTCTTCTTTGCCGATTCGGATATCTTTTTTGTTGTTGTTGTTGTTGTCTGATTGCTGAGACTAGGACTTCTAGTACTATATTGAGTAACAGTGGTGATAGTGGACAGCCCTGCCATGCTTCTGATCTTAGGGGAAACACTCTCACTTTTTCCCCATTGAGAATGATATTTGCTGCGGGTTTTTCATAGATGGCTTTTATGATATTGAGGTATACACCCTCTATCCCTACACTGTGAAGAGTTTCAGTCAAGAAAGGATGCTGTACTTTGTCAAGTGCTTTTTTAGCATCTATTGAGAGGATCATATGGTTCTTGTTCTTTCTTTTATTAATGTACTGCATCACATTGATTGTTTTGCAGATGTTGAACCTACCTTGCAGCCCAGAAATAAATCCCACTTGGTCATGGTGAATAATCCTTTTAGTGTACTGCTGGATCCTATTGGCTAATATTTTGGTGAGAATTTTTGCATCCATGCTCATCAAGGATATTGGTGTGTCATTCTCATTTTTGATGGGGTCTTTGGTTTTGGGATCAAGGTAATGCTGGCTTCATAAAATGAGTTTGGAAGTTTTCTTTCTGTTTCTATTTTTTTGGAACAGTTTCAGGAGAATAGGTATTAATTCTTCTCTAAATGTTTGGTAGAATTCCCCTGGTAAGTCATCTGGCCCTGGGCTCTTGTTTGTTGGGAGATTTTTGATGACTCCTTCAATCTCCTTACTGGTTATGGGTCTGTTCAGGTTTTCTATTTCTTCCTGGTTCAGTTTTGGTTGTTTATGTGTCTCTAGGAATGCATCCATTTCTTCCAGGTTGTCAAATTTGCTTGTATATAATTGCTCATAATATATTCTTATAATTGTTTGTGTTTCTTTGGTCTTGGTTGTGATCTCTCCTCTTTCATTCATGATTTTATTAATTTGGGTCCTTTCTCTTTTCTTTTTGAGAAGTCTGGCCAGGAGTTTATCAATCTTGTTAATTTTTTCAAAGAACCAGCTCCTGGTTTCATTGATTTGTTCTACTGTTCTTTTGGTTTCTATTTCTTTCGTTTCTGTTCTGATCTTTATTATTTCTCTTCTCCTGCTGGGTTTAGGCTCTTTGCTGTTCCTTTTCCAGCTCCTTTGGCTGTAGAGTTAGGTTATATACTTGAGACCTTTCTTTTTTCTTGAGAAAGGTTTGTATTACTATATACTTTCCTCTCAGGACCACCTTTGTTGTGTCCCAAAGATTTTGAACAATTGTTTTCATTTTCATTTGTTTCCATAAATTTTTAAAATTCTTCTTTAATTTCCTGGTTGACTCATTCATTCTTTAGTAGGATACTCTTTTAGCCTCCATGTATTTGAGTTCTTTCCAACTTTCCTTTGTGGTTACGTTCTAGTTTCAAAGCATTAATGGTCTGAAAATATGCAGGGAATGATCCCAATCTTTTATTAGTGGTTGAGACTGGATTTGTGACCCAGGATGTGATCTTTTCTGGAGAGTGTTCCATGTGCATTAGAGAAGAACGTATATTCTGTTGCTTTGGGATGGAATATTCTGAATATATTTGTGATATCTATCTGGTTCATTGTGTCATTTAAAGCCTTCATTTCCTTATTGATCTTTTGGTTAGATGATCTGTCCGTTTTGGTGAGGGCGGTATTACAGTCTCCTACTATTATTGTATTATTGTTGATGTGTTTCTTTGATTTAGTTATTAACTGGTTTATATAATTGGCTGCTTCCGTGTTAGGGGCATAGATATTTAAAATTGTTAGATCTTCTTGTTGGACAGACACTTTAAGTGTGATATAGTGCCTTTCCTCATCTCTTGTTATAGTTCTTTGGATTAAAATCTAATTTGTCTGATATAAGGATTGCCACCCCAGCTTTCTTTTGATGTCCATTAGCATGGCAATTTGTTTTCCATCCCATCCCTTTAAATATGGAGTTGTCTTCGGGTCTAATATGAGTTTCTTGGAGATGGCATATTGATGGGTCTTGTTTTTTTTTTTT
>PITA01027337.1:0-21097 GCA_004023965.1 Spilogale gracilis | reverse complement strand
TGTTTTTTGTTTTTAATATTTTATTTATTTGACAGAGAGAAACACAGCCAGAGAGGGAACACAAGCAGGGGGAGTGAGAGAGGGAGAAGCAGGCTTCCCGCCGAGCAGGGAGCCCGATGTGGGACTCGATCCCGGGTCTCCGGGATCATGACCTGAGCCGAAGGCAGTCGCTTAACCAACTGAGCCACCCAGGCGCCCCTTCATTTATTTTGCAGAAAGAAAAAAAATACCTAATGGAGCGGGGGAAATAACTCCCTATTTCACAGGAAAAGTAAAACAACTCCTTTTTCAGTTCTTTCTACAAAAGCTTCTAGTCTCATAACAGGGAATTCCTTTCCTAAAAACACATCTAATAAAAGTGTGGATCATTGTTGAAATTCTTAACTGGGCTGTTTCCAGACATCGGATGCATTCCTTCAGCAACGTGTGGGATTGAGTCAGCAGGACCCCAAGGAATAGCCAAGCAACACTGCCTCATCCCCTCTCAGTCTCAACGTCCTCATCCTCACACAAGAAAGCTTGTTTCCTGCCAACACTGAGGGCATGTTCTAGACGAGAGCTCGCTCTTTGGTTCACTTTTGAACTGTTGTGGAAACAAGTGATGGCACCTGATTCCAAAACAAAATGTCACATTCACTCTTGCTACTTTTATTAATGCTGTAATACCTTTCTCATCATTCCTGGCCTTTAACACCTTTTATTCCAGTGTACCCCCTTTAAACCCTGCATCCTCAAGCCTCAGTGTGGCTCAGTCGCTAGCTGCTTATGAAAACCAGGGTCATGGGGTTACCCGAGGGCTCCAATTTGGTAAGACTCGGGTAGGGCCCCACACCTGTTTTGGCTACGCAATTCCACAGGGGACCACAACGCAAGAGGGGTCCAAGCACTACACCTTGATACTCGCAGCTATGAAGAAGTGTGATTTAAGCATCTTCCACAGTAAAGAAGAGAAAAGAACTAGAAAGTCCCAAAGGTACAAAACTCACATTCACTGAATAGCAAAATGGCTTCCCTGGGTCCCCTCTGTGAGCGTGTAGGACAGAACATGGAATGACACGCATGGCTCGGATTACAAGGTGCCCATCTGAGACTGGGGAACTCCTCCATGCCCTTGGGAAGGGCAAGAAAACAAGCTTCTAGTCCCCAAGGGCTGGAACCCAAGGGAACCAACTTCCCTGCATCCCTCCTCTGTCTACATATGATGAAAAGGAGGAGGGGCTGCGTGTATCTAGAGCAGTGGTTCTCGAACCCTAGCTGCTTTAGCATTACCGAGAAGGTCCAAATTAAAACTCAGACGGCTGGGGGTGCCTGGGTGGCTCAGTCAGTTAAGCATCTGCTTTCTGCTCAGGTCATGATCTGGAGGTCCACGGATCGAGCCCTGTGTTAGGCTCCGTGCTCAGAGGGGAGCCTGCTTCTCCTTCTCTCTCTGTCCCTCACCCCCAATCATGCTCTCTCTCTTGTTTCTATCAGAAATAAATAAAATCTGGGGCGCCTGGATGGCTCAGTTGGTTAAGCGACTGCCTTCGGCTCAGGTCATGATCCCGGACACCCGGGATCGAGTCCCACATCGGGCTTCCTGCTTGGCGAGAAGCCTGCTTCTCCCTCTCTCACTCCCCTTGCTTGTGTTCCCTCTCTGGCTGTGTTTCTCTCTGTCAAATAAATAAAATCTTTTAAAAAAAAAGAAAGAAAGAAATAAAATCTGAAACACACACACACACACACAGAGTGCTGGGCCCCATGCCTAGTTTCTGGTTCAGCTGGTCTAGGACAAGGCCTGAGAATCTGCATTTCCCACAAGTTCCCAGGAGCTGCTGCTGCCCCTGATTTAGGGACCATGCTCTGTTCTGTGAAGCCCCTATACTACTGGACAGAATGGGGAAATTTTACCCAAGAAAGAGCCCAGAAGACTCAAAACTGAGCCTTCAAAGTGGTTACACAGGAAGATTGGCTGTAATATACATTCTCTCCTCCAAAATAACAATCTCAGTAGCCACTGATTTAAATGAATTTCAGCTGGTCTTGCCCTCAGAAACAAATGTGACTTGTAACGCTTATTAATCAAGAAACCTTACTGAGGGTCTATTGTGCGCACAGAACCGCTGGGTAGGCCAACTTCCTAATGGATAAAAAGTAAAACAAAAACAGCGTCCTTGCCTTTAATTTACTTATCGTCTGTATTATTTCATCTCCAATTACTAAGAAATTTTGGACTAATTTAACATAACCTTTTCACTATCACAGTTAAGAAAGAAAGAAACAAAGCTCTCGAAAGGATTCTTTGCTTACACTCTACTTTTAGGACAAAGCGAGTCACTTGTTGGGGGGGGGCATAAAAGCGAGGATTTAGGTATTTTTGTTTATTTTCAAACCAACTTCCAAGCCATTTCCCGCAGAGACTATAAACCTTCGGTAAACAGCCCCATCAACATAAAGATGTGAGACACAGATCTATAACCATCAAAAGCCCACTGTAATACACTAAGCCTCCAATTTTTCAAGACAAGAAATATACCAACACATCATAGACAAAAATTTCACAGACTGGGGACGCCTGGGTGGCTCAGTTGGTTAAGCGTCTGCCTTCAGCTCAGGTCATGATCCCGGAGACCCGGGACTGAGCCCATGTGGTCCCCCGCCCCTCAGCAGGGAGTCTGTTTCTCCCTCTCCCTCTGCTCCTTCCCCAGCATGTGCTCTCACTCACACTCTTCCAAATAAATAAAACCTTAAAAAATAATTTTTCACAAACTGAAAATTTTCCGCAAAACAGCCAGAAAAAAACCTTAATAATAACGTCACCGCATGCTCTGACAGGTCTTTCGTCAAGCATTTTCATGAACCTCATATTTATTTTGTAGTAAATACTACAAAACGGGAGGTGTAGCCAATGGGTGCTATTAACTGCATTTACAAACAAGAACAGACTCTCCCGGGACAGTGAGCAACTGCCCTGAAGGCCCAGCCAAGGCAGCCTCTGCACGTACCTCAGGCTGCCCCACAATCTGTGAAATTAGATGGGGCGGGGGAGGGTTGCGTCGAACAAAACCTCAGAACAGCATTCAAGTGTATTCCAAAAATCGCATACTCTGAATTTAACACATCCTAACTGTTCTCTGAATTTGCCCTGGTGGCCAGACTAGGGTTCTTAGCTGTCGTTTCTAAAGAATTTAACTTTTTTCTTTAGAACCATGTGTGGATCCCCACTAATTTGTCTTTGAACACAGCAGTGACCAGAGACCTTTCTTAACCCTCAGCTTTCTTCCTAAATCTCAGCCGGTGGCTCTGGCGGTCGTGTCAACTTTCATCATGTCCCAGAGCTCGGCAGAAGCCTGGGGTTGCCATCAGCCCAGGAGCTGGTCTGGTGATCTGGGCACAATGCAGGCGGTCAGGCTGTGATGATCATTTGTGCCGCTGGCCTATATATAGTTTTTCTCATCCATTAAAAAAAAAAAAAAGCTTCAATAAAAAAAAATTTGAATGAATTTTCAATTTAAAGCATTCTTTGTCCATGCCTTCAAAGAAGTGCCATAAAAAACCAAATCCTGTCTTGTGTTTTATTCCTTAACAATAAAATCCACTCGCCTTTACAGCCTTCACAAGTCCCCTGTGTTATTTATGGCCTTGCGCGGCCCAGGAGACCTGCCTGGGTACAGCTCTGGCTCCCTGCTCACCTATCACTCCGGCCCTCTGGGACAGTGCAACAAACTTCCCTGTAGGTCCTGCCCGGAGCCAGAACTATCCGCTCCCATGCCTTTGTGCTAGCTGTCCTCACCCTGGAACAACTATCTCCTCTGTGAAGATTCTCCCTTAACTCGTCACAAAATACATCCAGTCTTTTATTTCTCCGCTGTGAAGAACGAAGGCCATCAGTTCGGTGAAGTGGCCCCCGTTGATCCCAGATTGGCAACAGCTTCCTCAAATTCATCTTTCGTCCATGAACCAGACTCATCTTTCCCCTGGTCCAGCAGGACCAACGGCACAGATTCAAAAACCAGCCCATCCATCTCCTAATTTACAAAACACAACATTTCGCAAACTGTTTATGTATGTCTGTGCCAACAATATTACTCAAATGCTGTGCAGTGAAGGAGCCACGGGGAACAGAAGGGCTGGCCAAGAGCAGTATTCAGGGATCTAAAATTACAGGGAAAAAAATACAACATTCATTTTAGTTGGTCCCAAATCTCTATCAGATGATGTTGAGCAGAAAGATTCTAAAATTGGCAGGGAGAAAGGAAAAGCTGTCTCCAAGTTTGGGCCATGCCAGGGCAGCCTACAGAAAAAGCTGGAAGGAAGAGTCAGGTGGTGGGCCATTGAAACACTGTCATAATAAGCAGTGTCTGGTGGGCAAGGAGAAGCACAAGGGCAAAGAAAACCAAATGAAAATGATTGCCAACAGGTGCAAGTAAGCACAGAAAAAAGAGAATTCTCTAGACAGAGTTTAGAGGACAGTATTTACCATAAAACACCACCAGAGATGCTGGTTCAACTCCCATCGATTCAGTTAGCATTGATACCACAGCAAAGAAGGGAGCCTGAGTGCTTAACATGTCACAGAGAAAATCCCACTCCACACTGATGGGGAGACAGACACCTCTCCCACTGGGTCTACCTATCCCCAGAGCCAAGAAAGGATGAAATCACAGTGCTCTGGGAGAGCAAAAGAGGGAGCCATGGTGTTCACCGGGGACCTGAAAACCACAAAAGGGGTGTGTAAAAGATGGGGGATGCCCACGACTGGGTGGGCCCAGGCAGAATGGAAACCCAAGAGCCTGAATACACTTGGGCAGGAGTCCCGCTCAGCATGCACTTTTCATACATTACTTCATGTCGGTTTCCCAGCAAGCATCTGAATGGTGGTGCAGACAATTATCCTACCAGCTCTGTGCACAGGGTTAACTCAGCCTTCCCCTTCCACCTCCCTGGTCTCACAGTAAGGAGGTGTTCACGTCCAGACAGGAGCCCTGTGTCCTAACTCCAAAGACTGAACTTTTTTTTCTTTTTTAAGAGTGGGATGGGAGAGAAGGAACAGAGGGAGAGAGAGAATCTTAAGCAGGCTCCACGTGGGGACTCAATCTCATGACCCTGAGTTCATGACCTGAGCTGAAATCAAGAGTCAGACTCTCAACCAAATCACGTAAGTGTCCCCAAAGACGAAACTTCTAACCAATGAACTACAGTGCCTTCTGATTCAAGATAAGAAAATGCAGACCCAGTAAAGGGAGAAAGAGGAGGAAGGCAAGACAAGCAAGTAGGTGCGGAGCGGGTAGGGGAGAGAGCGACAGGCAGCATTTCCTTCTTATAACCACACTGTCTTAGGCTCACAGATTCTTGATATCCAATGTACTGTGCCTACATGAAATGCTGAATCCTTAATAAACAAGGCACATTAATAGGTACAAGTGAGCATATACAAATACACTCAGCTCTGATGTATTTTTCCGTAAGTCCTGAAACAACTACTCTGTGTCTCACCAACAAATTATGCACTATTTTCTCTCCACTAACAGGAGAGGAAATATCATTAGTAAAACACGCATTTAGAGCAAGACAAGACCATAGTCTCTCCCTTATCTATAAATCATTGTGCTTAATGACCACATCGGGGAATTTTTAAAAACATGACCTCAATGAGTAGCTGTTGGATGTATTATTTTCTGTGTTTTTGTATATTTAAAATTTTTTATAATTAAAAATAGAATATCTGGGGCACCTGGGTGGCTAGTTGGTTGGGCAACTGCTTTCAGCTCAGGTCATGATCCTGGAGACCTGGGATCGAGCCCCACATCGGGCTTCCTGCTCGGCAGGGGGCCTGCTTCTCCCTCTCTCAGTCCCTCTGCTTGTGTTCCCTCTCTGGCTGTGTTTCTCTCTGTCAAATAAGTAAATAAAATCTTTAAAAAAAAAAAAAACAGAGGGGTGCCTGGGTGGCTCAGTTGGTTAGGCGACTGCCTTCGGCTCAGGACATGATCCGGGGCCCCGGGATCGAATCCCACATCGGGCTCCCTGCTCGGCAGGAAGCCTGCTTCTCTCTCACTCCCCCTGCTTGTGTTCCCCCTCTCGCTGTGTTTCTGTCAAATAAATAAAATCTTAAAAAAAAAAATAGACTATCTAGTGGGGAAAAAAAAAACCAATGTGTTTCAACGTGTTTCAACCATCTTTAAAAACACTTTAAGTTCACTTATATATCATTAACAATTTTGCATATTTTCAACTCTTACGACAATGTACATATGTTTATCAAACATTCAACTAACTTAAGAAAAACTAGATGAAGTAACCCTATATACAGCACTCTCTGTATGTAAAATTCAAAACCAAGCTAAACCAATATTCAAGGGGCTTTGGCCTTGAGGAGTTTCTAAATTGTTAAGTGTTGGGTTGGGCTTTTAATGTTCCACACAGAGAGTCAGAAATGAAACCCAGGAGAGGGTCCCCTCCGAATCACTGCTTCTCAGAACGTGGACTACCTACCTTCTTCCAAAGAAGCTGATTCAATAAAGCAGTTTAATAAACTCCTCCTGGGATCAGTTGCACATTCACATTTAGGAACTACCAATCTAGAATTTTTATTATTATTATTATTTTAAGGATCCATTTACTTATTTGAGAGAGAGAGAGAGAGAGAGCGCATGAGCAGGAAGGTCAGAGGGAGAAAGAGAGAGAGAATCTCAAGCAGACCCTGTGCTGAGCACAGAGCCCAATACAGGGCTTCATCTCAGGACCCTGAGACCATGAATGAACTGAAACCAAGACTAAGACACAACCAGCTGAGCCATCCAGGCACCCTGGGACACCAAGTCTTAAGCAACCTGTCTCTCAAGCCCATGTACAGCATCTTTGGCCTTGCTTTATGAGTTGATTATATCCTCCCATCCTCACCCCCTGCAAAATGTTGGAGTCCTGACCCCCGGTGCTTTAGCATGTGACTTTATATGGACCCTATTTGGAGTCAGAGTCTTTACAGAGGTAATCCAGTTAAAATGAGGTCCTTAGGGGAGGCCTGGTATCCTGATCAAAAGAGGAAACTTGACACAAAGACAGACGCACACAGAAGGAAGATGATATGGAAGGACACAGGGAGAAGAAGGCCTTCTACAAGTCAAGGAGAGAGGCCTGGATCACAGCCTTCCCTCATAGCCCCCGAAGGAACCAACTCGGTCCACACCTTGCTTTTGGACTTCCAGTCTCCAGAACTCTGCAACAATGAAGTTCTGCTGTTCTAAGCCACCAGCGTGTGCTACTATCATGGGCAGCCCTAGCAAACTCATGCAGTTTGGGTACTCCCCAAGTGAATTCAGGCCATAAAAGCCAATCCGTGTCGGGGATGATGGGAGGGGCCCCAACACTAGATGTCCAGGTAGCCCAGGGCAGCAGAAAGAATAAGGAATCAGGAGCCACAAGACCTGGGGTAGGGTCCAAGCAGTGCGCCCCTGCCTATAAACGGGGTAATAAATCATGCCTGCCTCTCCTACCCGCACAAGGTGCTAAGATCAAGAAAATGCTCCCCACGTGCTAGAAAGCACTTTGCAAGTTGTCCTCACCCCTTAGCAGCGCTTCAGTGTATGCTCCAATCTTGGTCAGTGTTAAGAGTGGTGACGCAGCCCCAGGACTCCAGCTCCCCTTGTTCATCGCCAGGAAGGAGTTGGAAACAAAATCTGCGTTTCAGGAAAATTCAGTTTGAGCTCCCAAACATGTTTGAGTATGTTTGGAATATCCAAGACAACAAATAACAGGGTCAGAAAAAGCAAGCTCCGGAGGTTGCCAAAGGTCTTTTCAACAAGTTAGGCTTCCTAAGGGCCAAGGGTTCACTGGGCAGAGAAACACTCCAATAAACCAGGCCAGGCGGGAGCAGGCGGGGTGTCCAGGCGGGCCCATAGGCTGGAGGAGGGCTTCACCATTAAGGTTTAAAGAACTATCGCAACACAGAATTTATGGTTCCTCAATGTTTGCTTTAACTAGTGTTGAGAACACATATTTGACCCAGGGTGAACTTGACCTCTGGGTCTCTCACCCTTTGTCGGGCTGTCTGTGCCACAGGACAAGATTTTCCAGCCGACCCTCCCAGCCCTGCTCCCAGCAGCTGCCATGGTGAACCTCAGGGCAGAGCTATTGGCAAAGCAGCCGTCAATGGCCATAGCAGGCATACAAAAAATGTGTAATCATTCTGGGCCTGACTCCCAAGCTTGGCTCGTGCAACGCGGAGCCAAGCGGGACGGGAGACAGCCTGAAAAGTCCTCTTGGTCATCTGAACGGCAGCCATATTACTCCCTCCTGGACGATGCCATCTACTGCATCTCTGAACACCAAGGGTAAACATAGCTGTCTCCTCTGCATGTAATTAAGGAACATTGCTAGGTTTGGGGGGGGGGGGTGTTTCCAAAGCAGTGTGGGCTGAATGCCAATGGAAAAGCAATGGAATATCGATTTTTCTGTTTCTTGCTAAGGAGAGAACAAGTCATTTGATGTGCCATGAGTTAAGTGAGTGAAAACAGACCCTGTACTCCCTGCAGCTGGCTGCATTTCTCCTCTATTCATAGAACCTGGCACATGGTAAAAGCTAAACAGATATCCGTTAAATAAATGAAAGAACCATCCATACATTTATGGAGGGTCTGCAAAGTGCCAGGCACCCACGTGGAACTCCCATCTGCCACCTTTCCTCTTCCGTCCTCCTCTCTGCCAACCAGGCCTCACCCTCATCTTGCCTTTACTCTTTGATGTCCTCTGCTCCCAATCCAGTCTCCTGTTTAAAGCTGAGCCCACTGGCTGTGTCTCTCTCTCCTGCCCACACCTACCCCGAGAGGGGAACAAAAAGACTGCAAGAACAAATAAGGGGTAGGTTTGGTCTGAACAGAGGAAAAAATGCAAAAATGAAGAGAGGCAAAAATAGTATGCATCAGGGATTTCATGCCCCGAGTGGAAGACAGAGTCTCTAAACAACAAAGACCCTCCTACAAATGCTAACTCTTTGGAAAGAGAACAAATGTGGTGCCATCTCTCTTGCCCAAAACAGGCGATCACTATCCACAGTCCCTCAGTATTAATAACTAAAAAGACATATCCCACACTATACTTTCAAATTCTACAGGTCCACACACAAAGGATGTCTAGAAAAGCAACATTAACATGCATCAGGGCACCTCTAGAAAGCGACTGGACGACTAGAGCCCCTAAGACCACCTTTGTGGGCGCACAAAGGCATTCCCTGCCCTGGTGTAGGTCTGCCAGCCGCCTGGCTCACATCTGATTTGCAATGCAAGACTCACTAAATCTGCAGTCTTCAGAAGCATTTGCCTGTGGCACATTTAAATTAAGTTTCAATCAACTAAAAACAATGGAGTCTGGCCCCAAGGGCACCTTATTTTCCTCAGTGAATTAAGCAAACTGAACAACGCAAACACAACGGATCTCTTACACAGAAATTTTTGGCATCCATTGGACATGACCTATATAAACCGAAATTCTTCAGCTAATTGTCAATTATCCTCAAAATATAATGACAATTAGGAGGCATCCTGGGTGGTACGTTTAAAAGTACGTACACATTTTATGATAACGACTATCTTGAGGGGGAATTTCATGTTTGTGTATTAAGTATAACATAACACACTCAGGCGCAAGTGTTCGGTTCAGTAAAATAAGCGAGAGAGGAAAAAGACCACAAATCAATTTCTTTTGCAATCCAAAGTTCACTGGCACTTCCTGAAGTAGTTACAGTCACAAAAATGGTGTCAGAATTTTTTCCATTTAATTTATGTATACCTTAGGGGAATATTTTTACCTCAAGCCTTATCCAAAGAGAACTAGAGACACACAAATAGTCTAATACTTGGTCGCTTTTAAAAGTTCTATTAAAATAAATCATTCAAAACGAACTGCTTTCTTTTTTCGTGGTAATCAAAGCCAGGACAGGATGAGAGTGACTGGCTTTTTCATTTAGTCTCCCCGCCCCCCATCTCTATGGAGGACTAATTGACAAATACAGATTGTATATATTTATGATACATGAAAATGTTTTGATATACACAAGTCGAGAAAGAATCACCACAATCAAGCTAATTAACATAACTATCACCGCATACAGTTAACATTGTTAAGGCAGTACAACACTTTAAGATCTACCCTCCAAGCAAATTTCAGGTAGGATTGTTAACAACAGTCACACTGCCATCCATTAGATCCCCAGAACTGATTCAACTTGTGTGACTGAAACTTTGTACTCCCTGACCACCACCTCCCCTTCCCCCAAACCCTAAACTACTTCAAAGCTGTAATATAAAAAGGGATTCATAGCTACATTATTTAAAAAGAAGACAATGATGACACCAGCTGCGGAGACACACACAGGAAAAAAAGAAAACCAAGTAATAAAGGAGTCAGGATTTGCTCGGTTTAATCCAACAGTAACTAAGAATCTTTCTGGTTTCAGGGGCGGCTGGGCGGCTCAGTTGCTTAAGCCACTGCCTTCCGCTCAGGTCATGATGCCAGGGTCCTGGGATCAAGCCCTGCATCGGGCTCCCTGCTTCTCCCTCTCCCTTGGCCTGCTGCTCTGCCTACTTGTGCGCGTGCACTCTCTCTCTCTCTGTCAAATAAATAAATAAAATCTTTAAGAAAAAAAAAATCTTTCTGGTTTCATCAAGGCTTTTATACCTTTTCTCTTTCACCTTGATACGTGGAATAATCCAACAATGTTAGCACGGTTTTAGCACAGCCATTTCTGGATGGGAAAATACAGGGTGAGAAAGGTCAAGTGAATCCCTCAAGGCCATATTAGATTTGAACTGAGGGCCAGGGGCTTTTTTAGTAGCACACTGCTCAACCATGGACACAAGCAGCATGAGCGAGAACCTCAGGCATCCCATCCAAAGGCAGAAGGCTCCTTCATTTCTCTGGCTCTCTCACATACACAAAACAAGTCTCCCATTGAAACATAACCACCTGGTAGGTATATTACTTTAGGTTGGGCACTGGGCTACACCAGCATCACTTTTAAAATTATTCCTGAAATAAGCTGTGATATACGTTTCTAGCACTTAGGCCTGAATCAACTTGTAAGACTGGGCAGTACAGGAAGGCCAACTTTCTGAATGCTGAAGATCATCAAAAAAGAAAGGGATGTTGCATTGCTTAGACCCCGTGCCATCCAAGGGCTGACTTCTGGGAATCGGAAAGAGAACATGAACCAAAAGCCAGACATATTTCTTGCAGGTTTTATGAGGCTAAATCAATGTAGCAGCCCCCTCCGGTACCCTGCAGTAAGTGGTGTTCTGACCCACAGCCTTTTGCAGCTTCCCTTTTGGGGGTCACCAAAGGGTAAAGCCGGTCAAACCTAGGCAAAACCATGCCCTTCCCTTCCTCTTCTGGAGAAGCAGGAAGCCATGAAGCGGTTCCCCGAGATCTAGCTGCTCTCCTTTCTAGGGCATCTTTGGATCTTCTGGGACATCTTTGGAGCCCCAAATCTTCAGACCACCTTTCCAGAGAAGGTACTTGATTGCATCATTTGCTAAGTAAATGTCTTTAAGTCTTGGTGCATTCTAACAGGCATCAAGGAAGAGAACCCACCGTCTATAAAATCCTTCTGTGTAATTTTCAGTCTTCACACAGCACCATCCCCCTACAACAACAATGCTGTCGCGGGTGGGTTACCTCCATGTTCTAGGGAAACCACATCCTATCAGGTTTTGAGCAGAAGGAGATACTGAGGGAAGGAAAGGGTGTGTAATTTGACCTGATTTCATCGTAAATTCAAGAAAACGCTGGTGCACTACTGTCAAGTGTAATCTAAGAAGAAGTGAAAAATTATGACAGGCTAAATGCCTACAACACTCAGCATTTCTGATCAGTGGTTTGAGTTCAATAATCAGGAGGCTGATAGTGAGTTCATATCTGCCGTTCTCCTTTACCACAGTTTAATCCTAACCCATCACGGCATTCCTTTCTACAAAATCCAGCCCATTATGCCAAAGTCCTCCTGTTTCTTTCAAGGAATGAAGGTAGTTTTTTAACAAGTAAGTTCACCAGAATGACTGCATGAGAAATTCTTTCCAGTATTTTAAAATCCAAACTACATTTTATTTTAAATATGAGATATTTAAAATATTAAATCAGTATTTTAAAATCTAAATGATATAGAAGATAAAATGCTAAATCCTAGTTGCTGAATACCAATAAGCACCTAAATTTTGGATTCCAGGCCACAGTGTTTATGGCTCAAGCTCCATGCACAGAGCACCTAAGAATGCTAAACTTGTAGTAGTTTAAATTATTATTCCTGTAGAAATTTTACAGTAGAAGATTTTTTAATCTCCAATTAACAACAGTCACGGTCAACTTATCCGTCAGTGCCTCAAAATACGTTTTCACTGAATCCTGAATTTTATATTGATTGGGGAAATAGTTTCTGGTGTTCTCAAACCTCTATGACCCAATAACACATCTTTCTAAAACACTACTACAATGTGCATTAATAGGAGGAATACTGAAGGAAACCCCACTTGTCAGTTCTAAAGAACAACGAAGTGCTCACCTCCTGGGAAACAATCAGGCCTCAAGGATGGAGGATTCCTGCTGCTGTTTTCAGAAAGCTTTAAAAACTGCTGATATTTTATTCCAGACTAGGGCCACTTACTACTCACCCCCCTCCCGCCATCAACTTAAAGTTTTTCATTTGCCCATATCCACATTTGAGTCCGTTGTGCTGGTTAGGCGTATGGTACATTCTCCAGTGGGAATTTTGTCCTAGTTCCTGATCCACAGATGCGACCCTGACTAAGACCCGGCGGGGGCAGGGGAACCCTGAACCCACCACACAGTTCTGTACAATACACTGTGGCACTGATACCACCATACTGTGACCCTACCCTCCGTGGTGGTAATGAAGGCTGCAGATAATGGGGTACCCTGCATTGCAGACGTTAATTTCTCCAGAACAGCATTAGCCCCTTCAGGTAACCCCTGTGGAATCCCCCAAGTGGACAGCCCCACTCTGCCCACTGTGGAGGGCCACAAGGAACAGAGATACTTACGTTTGGTGCACCTCTGGGAGCCAGGGGCCTTACTCCAGCCATGACAGCACTGCCCTCCACAGACATTGACCCTAAAACAAAGCAAGACCGCTGAGTCCAGCAGTAGCAACATTCTCTTCCAGAGAATCCAAACTTCTAGGGGTCCCTGCAAGCCAGCCTCCTGCTTCCTCATTCCTCTGGCTTCCAGAGAGTCCTAAGCCATATTGAGGATGACCAAGCTAAAGGTGCCCAGGTAGAAGGGTAAAGACCGTGCAGCAGGGGAAGATGGGAGAACAAAAACGCCTGCGTAATACAGGAGAGGAGAACGAGGTCCACAGAAATGATCTTCTTAACCCCCAATGTAGAGCCAAGTGTCTTTTGTACATTATCTCACCCACAGTTGAAACTGAATCTGAGTTTGAGAGAAAGGCGTCCAAATGGGTGAGATCACAATCAAAGCCTGGAACTAGCCATGAAGAAAAGAACCAAACAGTCAAAACAGAATACCCACATACCCCGGACCTGTGATTAATGTGGAGGGGGGCGGGAAGGATGTTTATCAGCGCCCAGTAACAGGAATTTTCCAACCGAAAATTCTGTCAATGCGGAGACACCCCCGGCCCGGGAAAGCCGACCCCACAGGTGCACGGAAGCTCAAGCCCACAATTTCTAGGACGCTGAAAAGTTTTAGGCCACCGAACAGGGGCTGATCTTTACAGCCAGCCCTCCCAAAACGTTTTTTGTTTCACTAGCTAGGAAATAAAACCCTGAAAACTGAGTTGCAAAGTTTAATTGATGCTGAGGGAGGGAGTTGTAGTGACTTCATGTGTACGCCCATCTTCTAGGAGTAGTTAGGTTCGCGCACAGGAGGTTACGCCCCAGGCAGAAATGCCTTTTGTGTTGACCCGCAGCTGAGAAACAATGCACTCGGAGTTTGTCCTCCAAGTCCCTGAGCTTCCCGCACTTGGCTCCTCACGCGGCGCTGGCGGGCGAGGAAGGAGAAGGCAGCCCACGGGGCCCGCCGCCCGGCTCCCAGGGGCCCCGACCCCGGAGGGTCCCGGCGCGGGCGGCGCGCGCGCGGAGGGAGGGTGTGGGCTTACCCCTGCAGCTGCTGCTTCTGCGGAACCTGCAGCCTCGAGCCCCCGCCGCTCTGGCTCTCCGGCGGTACCTTGGAGCGCACGACTAGCCTGCCTTGTTTGGCGAACGGGGCGGCCGCCGGGTGACCGCCGGGCTTGGGGTGGAGCTGCGCGCCGGGGGCCCCGGGCCGCGCCGGCTCCGGCGGCGGCGGCGGTGGCCGGAGCCCATGCAGGGCCGCGCCGCCGGGCTGGCTCGTGCGGCGCGTCCGCTCCGAGGGAGCCCCCGGGGAGGCGCGGCTGGGGGCGCCGGCGCCCGCGGAGCCGCGACTGTACCTGGCGTCGAACGCGACGTTGAAGGTCCGCGGGCGCGGGGGCCCGCCCAGGGGTAAGGCGGCCGCCGCCAGGCCGGGGCCCGGGCGCACCACGTACGTGATCCTCCGCACCCGGCCGTGCGCGGACGACGCGAGCAGCCCTGCCCAGAGCAGCAGCCCCCACCTGAGCCAGGGCCCCGCCATCGCGGGCCCGAGCCGGCGGCCCCCGCGCCCGCCCCCGGCCGTGCGGCTCGCCCGGTGCGGCCGCCCGCGCGCTCTCCGGCTGCCCGAGAGCCCGGGAGGCGGGACGAGGAGAACTCGGTTGCCGGAGAGGAAGTTCTGCGGGCGGCCGAGCGGCCCCAGACCCCAGCCGAAAGCGGCGGGGAGGAGGGGGCGGGCGTGGGGGTGGGGTGGAGTGGGGAGCGGAGCCCGGGAGGGGAGGGGCGAAGGGAGCGGGCTGCGCAAGGTGAGGGTCCGCTCGCGCGGCCGCGGGTGCAGGGGGCGCCGCGCCGGGCCCGGGGCAGAGCGGACGAGGGCGGCCGTGAGCGCGCGGGACGCTCGGAGGCAACCCCGGCTGCAAAGTCTTTAAAAAGTTGCTCTCGCTGTGGAACCGAGTGTCAGATCCTAACAGCCAATCTCCGGCAGACGTGACGTCAGACAGTAAATCCTAATTGGGGAAAGCGAGAGATGAGCCCGAGAACGCGACGCCACCCTCCACATCCACAGATTGTTACTGTGGGGCGGCAAGGCAGAGGTCCCCGGTCCCGTGTCCCGGGGAAGGACAAAGGATTTGACAGAGCCACTGACTGGTCCTTTCCTTCTAGGAGCCCCACGGGATTCGTTTCATATTGTTTGGAAGGCATTTTCTTACCCCATGTTTGCTCGGATACATGCTAGATGTTGGATTAAAATACCAGATCGGGCCCTAGAAAGGACTGCTCCGGATACGCCGAGCTGTCCGTGGGAAAGCGTTTAGATGATTCTCTTTAGGATTGTAAACCCCGCGTGACTGTGTCTCGGTCTGCAGCTTCTGGTACCCTACTCTTAGCTTGGCGTGGACGACAGTGCAGGGTGGGCAGCAGGGGGCGCCCGCGTGGACTGGGAAAAACAGGGCTGGAATCAACCCCAAAAGCAGTCTTACCTCTCATCCCTGAACCTCCACTTCCTCCTCCATATCAGAAGAGTTGGATTAAAAGTACCTTCCAGCACTAACAGTCTGTGGCTCTAAGAACATCCGGGGTCCCTGTGGACAGGATCAGTGAGGTCATTCCAGGTCAGTCTCTGAGCCAAGCCAAAGAGAACTAGCTGAGACAATTGAGGAAGGAGGGTGGGTCAAGAAACTGCCTCCTAGCACTGGGTTCCGTAAAAAGACACAATCAGAGCTAGTAAATATCCACCCAGTGCCTTCTCAGGCAAGTGCACAGGCTGACCCTTTGTACACACACTGTATCCCAAGGCACAACCCCTTTGTCTTGGAGAAATTTCCTATCTGGTTAGGGAGACAAGATGTAAATACATGAAAGCTTAAAAAAAAAAAAAGATAAGTAACAACCGACTTAAGCAACACTTTGAGATAATAATAACAATAATAATAATAATAATAAAAGCTTCACAGAACAGGACCTGATTTGTGTGAGGCCAGGGTCACAGTACTATCAATAACTTTTTTTATCTCATGGAAAACTCACAATATACAGGGAAAATATTTCCTGCAATTCAAATTAGCCTACTGAGATTTCACCTCTCAAGTAGGGATTATATAGCAGTATTTGAAATACATGGCGGTGGGGGGGGGGGATGTCTAGAAGCACTAACTCCATTCTGTAGAGGCAGGATAAAAGAGGAGAGTATCAGGAAGGGAAATCTCAGGAAACAGTTAAAGACAGCATCACCAGAGGACCAGATTTTAGTGTGCTGTGCTGGGTCCACTCTTGTGGGCCACTCACAGGACCCAGACAGGTGAACCAGTTTCAGTCAATAAGAGGCAGCTGCCTGTAGAGGGCAGAGCCTGGACAGGGAGCTAAGCCCTGGGTTCTATTGGTGTGAGACTTGGCTTCCTCTGGGGGAACTTGAGCAAGTCAGTTCACCTCTCTGAGCCTGTTTCTGGAGGGCCTTGGGGTCGGCCTGAAGGCTTTGCATTTGGGGAGAGCAGTGACCTTACCATGCCGAATGGCTCTGCAGGAAAATGTTCTCTACCATCAAAAAGAGGAATGCAGTCTTCCTTTCTCTTGACCCAAAGCAATAAACAGGTGGGTATTTCAAACCATCTTCAGCCTGATGAAACTGTTTTATGACAGATTTAGATATATCATAGATCAACTCTGAAACATAACCACAGAAAGAATCTCCAGTGTGATTGTCGGTCTCATTCCTAAAGGAACCACATATGTGTTGGTATATGGGTGTGTATACACAACCATTAATATGGTAATAAGCAATCTAGGCAGGAAACACCAGCAAAATCACAGTTTTCCACATCAGTTTCTTGCTATCTACATAACTAGCAAGATGATCCTAGAAAAATGTGCTGTCACCCATATGAGATGGTGACTCATCTAAACACTCAACTCACTATTATTCTGAAAGTGAAAGCCCAGTTTCTGTCAGACCTGGGGACAAGACTTTGCCAATTCTAGACCCAGTTTAATGCCACGGTTTCTGGACCCACACCCCCTCGGTTTCAAGGTCCATTTATATTGGCAGTATGCAACTTCCTGGTTCAAAAAAAAAAAAACTTTAAAGATCTCATAAAGTTTCTTAGACTTTAGATGGTTTTTACAAAACAATACTCAGATGAGCTAAGTGCAAATGAATCAGAAAAGAGGATTATGTTTCCCATAAAAACTCATGGGTTTGAGGATTAGGGGAAGAAAGGAAGGCTGGCAAATGCCAAGGGCTTTAAAGCATTTTGAAACCATTAGTCAAACTCAAAATGCAGCCACATTCCCTCCTCCTTACACTTTGAGTTTTGTCATTGAAAATCTTTTCCTACATTTAGGATCAAGTACAAATCAAATTTAGTGACTGCCTGTGATCAGAAGCGCCTCCACCATGTTTTCTTCCAGCCAAGGATTTCATGGAGACCTTTTAAGTCCTCTTTGCATTTCATCAAGAAATTCCTTAAAAAAGAAAAGGAAAGAGAGCAACAGGAAGTCAGTTGGTCACAGATGAAAGGTAGAGAAAGAAGGAGACAGAGATTGAGGACGGAAAAAGTGAAGGAGCCCAGGAAACAGGAGAGAACCACCGACCCTGAAGACAGAAAGAAGGGTCACAGTGTAGGAGGGGTGAGCAAAAGTGGGCAGAGGAAAGGATGGATGAGGAATGAACCAGGGAATGGAGGAGGAATCAATGAATGGGGAAAGGAATACACCAGTAGTGGGAGGAGGCAAAAAGGAAAAACTTATCAATGAAATAGAGGTAGTGAAGAATTATACCAGAACCTGTGGGCTAATTTTCTCAGGCTGCTCCCTAGGAAACTAGCAGCTGAATGTTTGCCAGTTCTGACCAGAACATTGACTTGTCCAGGTTTGGGCTAGAAGTAAACCTGCGACCCTAGAAAGGGTTATCAGGCTGTGGTTGGCTGGCTGCCCACCCCCACAAGAGACAGGAGGGTCCCAAAACCCCAACCACTCCCACCCCACCAGGTGGCCAAGGATCACAGCTTCCACTCAGATGCCCACAATTGGGTCCTTCGCTTGCTGTCTTCCTTGTTCTTTCAATCCTTCCATTCAAAAGCAGGAGTGAGGGAGATGAGACATGTGTGACCTCCACATTGAACTCAGTTTCCAGGAAAAGCCACATGAAGAAAGTTGTGATGAAGAATTACAACAGAGCTTCATCTGATGAAGATGCCAGCGTGCTGGCCAACTGTGTGAGCAACATGGAGAAGGGCCCAATTTGCAGAGAAAGAGGAGGCACCCCTGGAATTGAGCAACAAGTAGAATCGTGTTTTATCCCAGTGTTTCCCTTCCCTTCAGTGTCAGATTTGAAATTTAAACATCTTGAGTTGTTACTCAATAAACATTTATTGAACCACCCTGGGTCCCTGAGCTAGCCTACGTAGACCCTTCCACTAAAACCAAAGTAGACTTCCATTTCAGAGGGAGACGTTAAAATAATGCCTGGTTAGACTGCAGCCCAGAGATGTGCCTGGGCCAGTGAGTGTCTCCGTGCCTAACTGTCCACATGGAACATGCAGTCAAATGGGGTCCTCAGGCCTGAGACAAATAATGACAGGGGTGGGAAGTACTGCTAAAGGATCGTCTGAGTGAGAGATGAAACTCATAAGAGGAAATAAGGTCAGGGTCATGGGCCGCCTTCGTACGAATTTAGAAGAACCAATCGATAAAAGTAAACTCACTGAAAGTACAGTTTTATGTGCACTAAATCTCCCTAATTATCTGGTCCCCTTCTCACCTGCCTTTATAAAATTAAAGATGAGTATCACACAATGGCAGCTTCAGAAGACAACAAAATGCCTCTCTTCCTGCTAACTAAAAACTGTCTATTCATTTAGCTCTCACTCAAGTTTTTCTTAGTCATTTGGAACTTTTGAATATAAAACATGGAGCTACAGAATTATTAAATATGTATCAATACGTGTACACTTATCCTTCACACCCCCCAAGCCTCACTGGGCCACTGGCACGTCAACATTCAAGGCAGCACGACTGGATTATATTCTTTATCTCAAGGAGTTTGAATCTTGGAAAACTCTTGGGTGTACACTGACCTGAGGGGCCCTTCTACAAAGCAATCTGCAAAACACTTGGTTTTGATCACAGGTTGGATCCCAATCACTTGCATTGCACTTTGGCATCTCAGTTTTAAACACTCCTTTCACCTCCCATTCAGTCAAGGAACATTCCTAGTTTCCCAGCTTAAATTTACATTCCGAGATGCCCAGACACCTGCAAGGTTGGCAGAGTGCCAAGTGGGCAAACAAAGTAAGGTTCTCTCTGCTCAGATACAAGTATTAAGAAATTGGGATTTTTTTTAAAAAGCCTTCCTGTTCCACATCAGCTCAGGGCTTCCCAGGTTGCTGAGTTGTTGGAATTGCTTCTCAATTTAAATTTTGGGGACATTAATAATTGTTATGTCTCTCATCTTATTTAGAATTTTCACCCAGTGGCAGTAGAATATGATGCTGCCTGAGTTTAACACTTGATCCTAATTGTTTCCATAATATTCTCTCTGCTTTCCATCCAACGGATGATCATATAGTGAATAAAACAACCTAGAGGGGCACCTGGGTGACTCAGTAGGTTAAGCAGCTGCCTTGAGCTCAGGTCACAATCCCAGTGCCCTGCATTGGGCTCCCTGCTCAGTGGGGAGACTGCTTCTCCCTTTCCCCCTGCAGCTCCCTCTGCTTGTACTCTCTCTCTTTCTTCTCTCTTTCTGTCTCTCAAATAAATAAATAAAATCCTTAAAAATAAAAAAAGCAGCCTAGAAAAAGAAGAAAATAAGAGAAGTTACTATGCCGTCTCTATATACCAATTCCTAGCCGGTCTTTCTGTTTTCTGAGATCCAAGGTCCTTCATAAATTGCCTCCTTCTCACTGTTTCAACCTCATCTTGGGCTACTCCCCCAAATGAACCTTGTGTTCCAACTAAATTTATCTACCTATATTTCTTCTCTTTAAGAAAAAAAAAAAGATTCTGTGCAGAAACAGGACACCCTACTCCTTCCTCTAGCCTCTGCTCCTAAAACACCCTCATCGCTCAACAAAGTCCTTCTCCTCCTACAAAACAGAACTCAAGATCCGTTACTACCATGAAGCTCCTGCGAACATCCATCCATCGTAAACCTCACTTGATTCTCACTCCTAACCCTCAGTGCATCTATTGTCCACCCTAGGCAGTCAGCACATAACACATACTTTGTCACAAATTAGAACATTTCCTGCAGGGGAAGCAGGAAGCATTTTTTTTTATTCTTGGTCTTAGGAAGATAAACCAGAATTAAGGCAAGTTGTGATTAATAATCCTTGAGGTTTGATTCTGATGTAGTGACTTCAGCTGTTCGCAGGCAGGGTTCTGCCGAGCAGGGGGGGGTTGCCCAAACTTTCCCCCAACCTAAATTAAATTGCTCTACCCAGGGGTGCTTGGGTGGCTCAGTTGGTTAAGCGACTGCCTTCGGCTCTAGTCATGATCCCGGAGACCCAGGATCAAGCTCCACATCGGGCTCCCTGCTCGGCGGGAAGCCTGCTTCTCCCTCTCTCACTGCCCCTGCTTGTGTTCCCTATCTGGCTGTGTTTCTCTCTGTCAAATAAATAAAATCTTAAAAAAAAAAAAAGTTTCCATTTAAAAAAAAAATAATTGCTCTACCCAAATGGAGCAATGGCCTCTATAGGAAGTACCCTACCTCTGAATTAATGGTTGGCAAAGTTCTGTAGAAAGAATTTTGTCATATTTGTGTCTGAAAACTATTACATTGCCAGATATATATATATATATATATATATATATTTTTTTTTTTTTTTAAGATTTTATTTATTTGACAGAGAGAAACACAGCCAGAGAGGGAACACAAGCAGGGGCAGTGAGAGAGGGAGAAGCAGGCTTCCCGCCGAGCAGGGAGCCCGATGTGGGACTCGATCCCGGGTCTCCGGGATCATGACCTGAGCCGAAGGCAGTCGCTTAACCAACTGAGCCACCCAGGCGCCCCGCCAGATATATATATTAAAATAGCCCATGTTTTGGGGTGCCTG
>PITA01027336.1:0-21092 GCA_004023965.1 Spilogale gracilis | reverse complement strand
CCAACTTCAAGCTAATATATGTTACATGACGTCACCCAGCCTGCAAAATTCCTGAAAACTGCTCTGCCGGTACCAACTCTAGCACAGCCCGTGATGGTCAGTGAACCGCAAGGTATGCATACTTTGTGAGAAAAGCGATTTACACACATGACACTTGCATGACAATGGAGGGGTAGCACTGATGCCTGCCCCTGTCGGGGTACTGGTGAAGGCGTGAGAATGGCTAGCATCATAACACCTTCTTGCTCAACCTACCCTATTTTCAGAGTGCCTGAGTCACAAAGGTCATAATGATCAGCTCATTTCTTCTTTTTAAAATCATGAACAGTTCATCAAAAAGTCAATGCTGTCTCAGAAAAATGTAAAACTAAGGCCTCATGTTCTGATTTTTCCTTCTTTTTCAGCACTGATGTAGTGGTCCATTGGGGTAGTAGAGGGCATTTTTAAAAAAGAGTGAAAAGAGGTTTCAAAGGGGAAGCTCAATGAAAAGACAGCTAATTTAAACACAGTTTGTTTCGGGGCACCTGGGTGGCTCAGTCCGTAAGTGTCTGCCTTCGGCTCAGGTCATGATCCCAGACTCCCAGGATCTAGCACCGCATTAAGCTCCCTACTCAGTGAGAAGCTCCCTGCTTCTCCCTCTCCCACTCCCCCTGCTTGTGTTCCCTTTCTAGTGTGTTTCTCTCCGTCAAATAGATAAATAAAATCTTTAAAAAAATAAAATTAAAATAAGTAAAACTACCCAAAAGGACTTCGGGTTTCTAAGGCATCCGAACCCAATATGTTCACTGACTTCTTCAAGATACAAAGAATTTAGAACCAGATCTAATCGATCCTTTGTTCTCCCCCCACCCTACTCCATCTGCCTACCATCTGGGCAGATCAAACAAATTATTTCTAAACTTTTTTATTTCTAAATTTATTTCTAAAATTTATGAAATTCTTTCTAACAAAAGAGCCATTCAACTCCAGAGATAGAACCCGTTAAGGGGCATTATAGTGGAAAGTGGGGAGAGCATATTCTTATTAATCATCTAACCTAATAAAAAGCTATCCTTACATTTCTTTTAGTTCATAACTCATCTGCTTACTCTCAGAAGGTCAAACAATGTTTCTCTGAGAGTTGTACAGCTCCTCTCTTATTAGAGAGCTTTTTAGAGGATCTCTCCCGGAATACCCCTTTTACATAAAAAGGATTTCTAAAATTACTTCCAAAATGTCCCTAGATATTGTCATTCTCTTTAAGGGACCCTGAGATTCAGGGGACTGTACTTCTCAGCAATGTAACACTGCCCACCCTGTGTGCCTCAATGGAGCCCCTACTCCCACTCCTAACCTGGAAGGATGCAAAGTCTGGCTAACCTAGGGCCATCAAATAAGTTCTTCCCTGACCCCTTTCGTCATCATGTGTAAATGTATCTGCTATATGAAACAGAGTAACACGGTTGGGGTGGAAGGGAAATAATTGGGAGAAAAAGCTCATTCCTCAGAGGTCTCATCTGGGAGGGAGGTTCAAGCCTCTTCCCTCAACCTTGGAATATGCTACTTCCCTCCATTGTTATCTGTTTCCAGTTCCTGTCCTTCCTCTCCATTCTCCACCTGGTTTCAGAGCAATCTTCATAAATGAGAACCTGACCAAGCCTCTGCCCTCCTCACAGTACCCTCGGGAAAATACCCAACTCCTCACATGAACACGCTGTCCTTGCCAGCCTCCCTCCTACTGCTCCCAGCTTCACCTTTGATCATATCCCCATATGCCCATTAATTCAACCAACCCCAGCTTCGTGTTGGTCTCACACTGGCCAAGTTCTCAAATGTGCTTCCACCTCTCATGTATCTCAAATAGGCTGTCCTTCCAATTCAGCTCAAAGTCTGCCTGAGAAATACCCCGTGAGCACCTACCATGAGCACACGGCACAGTCTAGCAGTCCTCTTCCCCACTCACACTGTGTGCTCCTTCTCCATTCTAGAAAAACCATGTTCACTCTGCATTGTGCATACTGGCTGATCCCCCACTGACTCATGTGTGACCAGACAGTACCACACCTGTTATCCGGTGCCTAGCTGAGTGCCTGACACACAGGAGTGGCTGAGTTCCCATCAAAACCAAACAACGCAATCACTAGAAGTTCAAATAAGTCAGTCAGTCAGCAAGTGAATAAATAAGTAAAAACCATACCCCAAACACAATGATAAGAGGACTCAAGCTCTTGATTTTCCAGATTCATTGGGCCACTTCTTAGAGCCCACTGTTACAGTTCTTTCTGAATACTATTTACGTTTACATTTCAAACCGTCTCATTCTTTTGTCGTGTGTTTTTACTACCCTTCACACTCAATGGTAATTCATACTATCTGTGTCCCCAGGTTGTAGCTGCAAAATCTTGCATGAGTAATGGTCCAGACCTCAATGTCAGGAGAATAAAAGTAAATGAATTAGCATCCTAAAGGTCTTTCAGCACAATATGAGGAAAGAATAAAATGACCCAAAATAACAACCAAGAGTAACAGCTCTTGCCACAAACAGAGAGACTCTTTAGTCATTAGGAAATGGAAGCGAGCTTCTGGTCAAGGCAGTAACTACATTAAAAAAAAAAAGGAGGGGGCACCTGGGTGGCTCAGTTGGTTAAGCGACTGCCTTCGGCTCAGGTCATGATCCCGGACACCCGGGATCGAGTCCCACATCAGGCTCCCTGCTCCGCAGGAAGCCTGCTTCTCCCTCTCTCACTCCCTCTGCTTGTGTTCCCTCTCTCCCTGTGTTTCTCTCTGTCCAAAAAATAAATAAAATCTTGAAAGAAAGGAAGGAAGGAAGGAAGGAAGGAAGGAAGGAAGGAAGGAAGGAAGGAAAAGAAAGAAAGAAAGAAAGAAAGAAAGAAAGAAAGAAAGAAAGAAAGAAAGAAAGAAAGAAAGAAAGAAAGAAAGAAAGAAAACACCATTCTGATGACTTGGCTGATTCTATAAATGGCAAAGTTAAGATATTCCAAACTATTATGTTCCTAAATCTGTACTATACTTCAGCCAATAATTTTATAGGATGCATAGAAATCAACCAGCACTCTGTATGATTCCCACAAACCGTTCTTCCTTTGGATGGTATCTTTAAGTCATTTTGCTGCATGGGGAGCCCCTGTGTTCAAAGACCCATGGTAGGTCCTAGGGATTCAAAATCCACCTAATTCTTACCATGAAGAATAAAGTCTGAGAAGAGATGTCATTCTCTAGTTTTATCTACTAACTCTGATCACAACAAGCTTTGACATCCTTGGATTGTCTTCTTATAGATCAAATCCTACCCCACCCCCTCCAGCTACAGAGTGACATGCAGTAACCCTATTTTGACAATTGAGCAAAGTTTCTGAAAAACAACAGCCTTCAGTATTACTGAAAGGCCCTGACATTCTTTGAAATTGAAAGCAAAAACAAAAAGCAAAAACAAACCAAAAAAATCCCTTAAGTTACTGTAAAACTACCTTGGACGTCAAAATACTAATCCAGTGCCTATCCTTTTAATTAATTTTATTACACATCAGCATATATGTGAATCTGCTAAGAAAGGCTGGAGGAAAAAGTGACAGGAAAATGGCTAGAGAGCGACGTCATGTAGTTGAGATCCACCCAACACATGGATACCGGTATTGGGTACCCACATGGCATACAGCAAGTCGCAGCAAAATAAATGATCTTTTAGGGGAAATGTAGTATTTTTAAAGCTACCCTGCTTTTTTAAAGCCACTGGGATCTTAACAGCTTTTAACAGTTTTTGCTGGTTGCAAACTCCCAGAAGCCAACTGAAGCTCAATCCTCCACCCAACTATCAGCCAAAAGATGCCCAAAATGCCTTCCTGGTTGGCTAGGCTGCGTCAAGGAGCCTGACATGATGGGGACCAGTGGTCCATTACAGACTTTGGATGGTGCCTCTCTGGCTGGCAGAAGGAGCGGTGTCTGCAGTAGATATTCACTGACATCTAACAGGCAGGCATTTTAAAGGGTATTCAGGATAAAACCGACAGATCCCCTTCTTCCCCAAGAGTGCTTTTTCCTTTAGATCACAAAACAGGAAATTAAAGTGCTCAACCAAAATCCTCAGTAGGAAACATAAATCTGTAGAACATTTTAATGACATTAATATCTCCCAAATGCCTAAAAATATTTCTTTAAAATGAGTTAAGAGAAAATGGCCTTCTCATTCATAGGACTTAAGCACTCAAAAGTCCTGAAAATGACCTCTCTTGACCCAGAAAATAATAAATTAAGAACTCAACTGGCTTTTTTTTTCCTTTCTTTTTCTCTTTCCAAGCATTGCCTTCCTCTGTGGTGAATAAATTAAAAAGAGCCAGCCCATCCACAGCAACTACGCAGAGGGGCATGAATCATTTCCACAAGTGGGTTGATAGGCTTGTGTGCTGTCATCCTAAAATGGAATCATGGTCCCATCCCTAAAAGGTCTTGGTATTTGTATTTTGCATTCACCGATCTGGGTTTTCTGCCGCTGTTTCTGAAGAACACAGGGTTCAGCCCCCTCCCCCAAACGGATGCTGTCCAAGAGGTGTGACAGTTTGAAGGCCCTTAAAGAAAAGACACCAAGGGTGACACAGGGCATCTTTCGGTTCCAAAGTGGGAATGGGATCAAGAACCTTCTCTACCTTGCAGGTCAGCTTTGGTCAACGCAACTTTGTTAGCAAAAGAACAGAAAAGGTGAAAACAATAACCAGAGGTTAGTAAGAAGTAGAGTCAATAAGGATAACGTTACAGAAATGAAAATAACAATCGGCATAAGCAACATCACTCAGACAGACGGTTCAAATGCTCCATGGGTTCTCCAGAGACAGCAGACATGGGGGATGCAGGGACCTGGGTGGAGCAGGCCTCGTCAGAGCCACGTCAGCAGAGCGGGGGCACAGAAACACCAGACCTGACAAAGCACAGGCAGGGGTAGCAAGAGCCCTCCCACATCCACACAGCCAACCCCAAGGCATATGGTCTAGGAAAATGATTCTCCATGAATCAGGATAAGCATCAAGAAATACAGAAGAGTGTGTGGCCAGAATGAAGGACACGTTTGCACAACCAGACCGAGCCCACACAAAAAAAATAATAATAATAATTCTGCACATCTGGGAGTTGAAAACGGAAGCGTCACTTGGGAGCCTTCCTTGGAACCGCCTGAAAATGCCACAAGGGAATATGGCACTCGAACTGGGCCTATGTGTCAAGGTGATTTGGGAACTCCAAAGAGCTCAATTTGTTTGACTGGTAAGAATAGAGCCAAACCCAAATGGCTGCGAGCAAAAAGGCACCAAATCGATGTCCTTTTTATTTATTCATTGCAGTCTCGAAATGAAGCATGTGTGTTTCCCTCAGATGTTTACCATCTGCAATTGTGGAATCGCATTTCCAGCCAACCCATGCCTTGGTCTCTGTAGCAAAGCTGGCCTCAAGACAGAAAGAGATATTTACCAGCTGAGACTAGAACCAGACATCATTTCAAAATTCCTAGCCTAAACTGAGAGGCTGCAAGTCACAGCTAGACGTTGGCTAGGTTGTCTAGAAACTGTGCTTAATTTCTGAAGTTATTATACTCTGCATAAAAATTGAAATATGGTTCAAGATGTTTTTTTTCTTTCTTAGTATAAGCAATTGGGAGAGTCACAGATTGATGCATTTTAAAAAATAATCTTGAACTCTTTGCACTTAGATATGAGAGGGAAGTAGTATGATTTACTACTTAGAGATCTTGAAATATCATTGTCAATGACTCTGACAAGAATATATGCTAATCCTGGCCTGTGTACCCCAGATAGTGAGAACAGAACACATTTACCATCTTGATGCAGCTCTTAATTTTTAGTAATGAATCCTCATTCCCCACCTGTTCATTATTCTATATATAGGAATGATAAATCAGGAAATGTGTTCTATTTCCTGGGATTTCCATTCTGCACAATACTTCAAGGCCTTTTTGAGGCCTCCACACTATGTACAGAGATTCAGAATGAGAAGGACACCTGTCTGCAGTCTCTCTAAGGTTCTGTGCTCCTCTTTTCCCTCCTGGCTGTCCACTTCAGCTTCATTTCCACAGTGCCCTAAAAGGCTCCTGGGATCTCTTAGAAGGGCTTATTCACATGGTGTAAACTTCCAATGACAGTAATTTATGCCTTAACCCACTTTTTGGCCATTTCTCCTGGCCAGTTAGGCTAATTATCCAAGTCATCTGTGTACAATAAACAAGGACCTTCTTCCCTTCTCACTCATCCTCCACTTCATCCCACCCAGTGGGGCGGTCATAATGCTCTGTGGTAATCATCGCAATTATCTCCATGGCAATAGAGTGCAGGGTTATTAGGCTCATGGGACTCACCATAGATTTGGATGGAAGAAGCATCAAGTCCCAATATCCACTGCTGAACAATCACCCATACTCAGAGCAAGGTCCGACCCCACTATAATGCATGTGATGAGTCATGCCAAGCTGCACACAGAGATGGAGGTAGGGATAGGACCATTTTCCCCAATTTGATGGGTAATTTCCTTGTGCTAATGCTCTCACTGCTTCAAGTTCTCTTAAGTGGACTCTATTCCCACCCACCGCCCCCTGCCTCCTTTACACGCTACCTTTTAATCCACTCTCTGAAAAGTTAGTTTGGACTTCCTTTAAATCCCATACAACAGTTCTATCTCCTTACACCCCAATTTTTAAAACTCTGTAGAACTCTGCTTCTGATACAGTAGGCCACAGACACGTGTAGCTACTGAGCACCGGAAAGGTATGTAGTTTGAATTGAGGTATGTTGCACATATAAAATATAAACTCAGTTCTGAAGGTTCAGTGTGAAAAAAAGAATGTGAAATGTTTTGTTAATGACTTTATATCACTGCATGCTGAAATGATATTTTAGAGATACTGGGTTACGTGAAATGTGAAATCAAAATTAACTTTACCTAGTACTTTATCTCTTTTTTACATGTAGCTAGTATACTAGGAAATTTAAAATTACATATGTGACTCATATTATATATCTATCAAGCAACATGGCTGTAGAGTTAAATGGATGAGTCCTATTGTAAATCTGAAAAACGGAGGACGTGATAAGAATACTTAACATCTGAAGAGTACTTTATGATTCTTAATACATGCTTTTATGTTTTAACTCAATCTGATTAATTATTGAAGGATAACTGGAATTTCTGTCATTCCACAATCTTTGAAATGGAGATATTCGATTTAATTCCCCAATATGACATTTATCTCAGCACTGCCCTTAATGCCTGAAAGAAGGAAGAGTAAGCCAAAGAGATAAAAATTTTTTATTTGAATGACATAGTGCATTTTCAGGAGAAGAAAGCGAAGTGGCTACTGTCAGTGCATGGGATTCCCAGCCTCTGGTCCTCCCACGTACAGACTGTATCTGGCCCCCTGGAATTACGAAACACTCCTGGTTAAAGGCAAATTGTGGAGTGTGTTATGGGAACAACCAGTCTTATTTCTAGTCCACGTGGAAAGCTGACTCTTAGGCAAAGGGAAATGACTTCCATACTGCACATCAGTTTGTGAAGCTGATTGGAAGCTTTTATAAAAATGTGACAAGCCAGGGCACCTGGGTGGCTCAGTTGGTTGAGCGACTGCCTTCGGCTCAGGTCATGATCCTGGAGAGCTGGGATTGAGTCCTGCATCCGGCTCCCTGCTCAGCGGGAAGCCTACTTCTCCCTCTCTCACTCCCCCTGCTTGTGTTCCCTCTCTGGCTGCGTTTCTCTCTGTCAAATAAATAAAATCTTTAAAAAAAAAAAAAAAATGTGGCAAGCCAAGCCAGGTGAAAGCTGGTTAAGAATGGGGCAATTCGTGAAGTTAAATACTTAGGAGATGAGTCAATGCGTTCGATGTGGTAAATCAATGAGACGGAAAAAAACACAGCAGGTATATTGCACACAGGACCTTGGGGCTCAACCAGACAAAGGAATACACAGATTCTGCCGACTGCTCTTTGACTTTTAAGCTAGGTAAGGGTCATTTTTTGGCCTACCCAAGGCCCCTGGGAAAGCCTGAAAACTGTTCACTGCTGCCCTCTGCTGGTTAAACTCTTCTACAACTCAAGAAGACCTGTAAAATTCAGGTCATATCTTAAGAGACAGGAGATCATCTACAGCAACAGGCTGAGCATGGTTTGTGGTGTGGCACTGATGGGCATGTGCTGTCATTAGATGTCTCCCATGAGATCATATTTGAAAGGATATTCTTACTGTTTACTGAGTACCTACTATGTCCGTACCAGGCATTTTATGTAAACTTACACAGCTTACCTTCCAAGGCAAGTTTTATTGTCCCACTTTGCAGTTGAGAAGGATAGAGCTCAGAGAGGTTAAGTAGCTTGCCAAACGTCACACAGTGAACAAGCATTACTACCTGGATCTAAATCCAAGTCTTTCTAACGTCAACACCCGTGCTGTTCCATGACATCACACTGACAAACTCCCTAAGAACGCCTGACATCTAGTAAGTACTCAGTAAATGTCAGTTCCCTTCCCTCATCATGGCATTCTGACATCATTTTCCTACCTCCGGCTATGTTTGCATTAAATGATGCAGTAGTTATTGCATTATTTCATTAATGGTGATACCCACATAAAAGACTCTGGTATACCTCCCAATGCATAGAAATATAAATAAAAACCTCTTCTTCCCTTTCAGCCATGCTGGAAGCAAAGGTACAATGTCTGATGTCAATGCCAGGGAAGGTCCTCTACTTGGCAAGTATGTGACACTGGGAAGACATCTGCCAAAGAACATTCCCAGAGTCTGGGGTCCGTGTCATGACATACTAAACCAGGGACAGGAGGACACCAATGACAATGCAATGTCAGAGGGCAAATGGGAAGGATAGAGGACTGGAAAACAGTAAGGAGGCGCTGGCAGAGGCAGCAAAGAGGCTTGGTGCTCGCGTCCAGGCGGTGGCTTAACAAGTAAAAAGGCTGTACCTTCACATCCACGCTCGATCTGTCCGCTCCGATGGAGGGCATCGTTGATGAGGTCTGGCAGGCGCCCATTCAAATCCACTGATGCCAGGCAGCCCTGAAAGCCATCCCGGGAAGCCACCAGCTTTGGAAGGTTGCTGTACATGCCCTGGGCCAGACCCGCCATGTAAAGGTCACCTGGAAAGGGAAGCAAGTAGCAAGAGCAGATGAGTAAGGGGCAGGGAAACCAGACTCAGCTAGAGCCAGTGCACATCAGACGATTTCATGGGTAATGGTGACAGAGCTGGAGGGAGGCGAAGGGAAAAGGCATAAACAGCTAATTACCAGAGTATCTATGTACAGCATAGAAAGAAGCAGTAACATTGCGTATGTCATTCATTTTCTACATGCCATCTCACAAATTTCCATCACCATCTTCAGTCCACGAGGTAGGTATTGTTCCCATTTTATGATGAAGTGAAGATTAACAAGATTTCCAACAAAACAACCATTTACCGAGTGCTTTTGATGAGCTTGTTACCAACATTGTGTGGATGATTTTACAGACATTTTCTCATCAAAACTCGTAAGAGCCCATAAAGGTAGTAACAATTATTACCCTCATCTTGCAAAAAAGTATAGAGAGGCTGAATGAGGCTAAGAAATTTTACCAAAGTCACCCAGGCAGTAAGTGATCCAGGGGCAATTCCAAAACCTATCCTACCTCCTCTGTATTCGGACACCCCCACATTTTAACATTCATCACTTCCTACTCGGCCCCTGCAGGCCTGAGCTCTGCAGAAAAAAGGAACCATCCTCCAGGAGCAGTTTAAGTAAAAACTGCATTTTGGTATCATTTAATGTCATTAAAAGAGGATATGCATGATGTCTCAGAAATGCCTGGCACCCCTAACCTGTAGTTTGCCTCTACCAACAGCCCTTCCATGAGAAGCAATTCTCTGAAGGTGCATGGGGGGTTCCGTTGGTGAAACGTCCAACCCTCGGTTTCGGCTCGGTTTGTGGTCGTGGGTTCATGACCTCTGAGCCATGAGACCGGGCAGGGTGTCGGACTCGGCATTCTGCAGGGAGCCCACCTGAGATTCTCTTCCGCTGCCCCTCCCCACACTTGCACACTCCCACTCTCAAATAAATAAATATAACTTTAAAAAAAAAGCAAAAAGAGATGCTTTCCAAAGACAGACTTCTTTACAAGGTTTACCTTTCAAATCCAGATTTTTGGCCCCATTGATAACCTGAGTGACCACTTTAGTGTCCACTTTCAAGCTGTGGGTATTGCTGTTGTCCCGGGTAATGACGACATTGTGCCACTGGTTGTCATTCAGGGGGCGGTCACTGTTGCCTTTGATCACGTTGGGACCATTCCCAAGGTCAAACACATAGTGTATGTACCTGTGAGCGACAACAACCACCTCATGAGCGGAGATTCCCTCGGTGGTTGAAAGGCAACATGCGTATAACCGTCCCTGAGAGCTTCACACCCCCCACGCTAACCTGGCATCATACGGGAAGAATTAAGGCTTGATCTAGGATTCCAAGAAGAGTTACTGCCCTCACTGTAATTTCACACTTACAAGGTTCACTTGTTTACCATGATCTAAAAATCCAGAGCCATAAAGTAGTACAGGTGGTATGTCCCCGAACACTAGGGGGCGACATTCAAATTCAGTCCCTTGTGGATCTGGTTTTACTATTTTCCAAAAGGTGGTATTAAAATATCTCACAGAAAGAATAGCACTTAAAACTGTACATGCACGGGCTAATGGCAGTGCTGAAAATACCTAGATTTCATTTCTTCCTATAGGTTTGGTGGTTGTGGAGGGCATTGCCGCAGACCACTGTATACAGGATGCACACTCCATCCTCCTTTTGCAAAACTGACCTTCTTTCCTATAGGTTTAAAGGACTATATTTCATAGTAAAAAGTATGATAGTATTAAGTGAGTGGAAGATCTTTCAATAAACTAATGAATTTCTCTTCCTTCCAGTCCTAACCATTATATATGTCATTTTAATCAACAAGGATTAAAGGAGGTATTGCGAATAGAGGGATAGAGGGTGGGGAGCAGTTTTTTTTCATGTCTGTATTTTATGTCCGGCTTGAGCTAAGATCCCTGGTACAAATGATGTGATCTCTTCCACTTACCCCTTGACCAGTTCAACTGCAATGAAGTCATTGCCGTCACCACTGTTGAAAAGAATAAAGCCATCAGATGAAGTGGTCTTGAACTGGAAAAAGAGGTGCATGGAAGTGTAGGCTTGGAGGGTCGCCAGGCTCAGGTAGCTACTCTTGGTCTTGAAGGTGACAGGGTCAGCGATAATGTTCCTCAGTCCAAAACGAGCCTTCAGTTCGCAGTAATCAATGTCGCCATTTTTGCACAGGTCAATGTAGAGCAGACCATTGAACATGAGGCTCTGCAGGTGGCCGATGAAACTGGATGGGACGACGGAGATGTAACGTTTCTCCGTCATGATTCCGGTCTCAATATTATGGAATTCCAAGCGGGTATGGTCCCCCACCATCGTACCTATGAACGTCACAGGGGAGATACATACAAGTTATCACATTTTGTCACAGCAGAGTTACTGTATCTTTTAGGTTTCCACACAAAATATTTAGTTCCAGGCAACATAATGCTCCATATAGTAGACAGCCCATGTGAGCTCAGTCAGAGGGTGGATTCCTGGCCGGGCTAAGTTTTATGCGCCACGACCCATGCCGTCATGCAGCTGCCCAGAATGTCCCATCATGGAAAAGAGAATATGAGATCACAGATAACTCAGGCTAAAGGATAAAAAGATTTGTCTTCTCCATTCAGGAAACACATGGGTACAAATCCATACTATACGAAAAAAAGGTCTTAAATTGCCCCAAACTTTGTAAAGATACAACACACAAGCATGAAGCATTCACTACCAAAAATTTCTTGAGGCAATAATTCACTATCTAGTACTTGTGGAAAGATTCTATGGCAGAACATGTGTCAATTTATTTCTGACCAGCAACTGTTGTTTTTTCTGGTAACACCTTAACTTCCCTTTGGGAAGCTACCCTCCCTACTTCACCTTAAAACCATATGGGTTGGGGCACCTGGGTGGCTCAGTTGGTTAAGCGACTGCCTTTGGCTCAGGTCATGATCCAGGAGAGCCGGGATCGAGCCCCGCATCGAGCTCTCTGCTGAGCGGTAAGCCCGCTTCTCCCTCTCTCACTCCCCTTGCTTGTGTTCCCTCTCTGGCTGTGTTTCTCTCTCGCAAATAAATAAAATAAAAATCTTAAAAAAAAAAAACAAACACAAACCCATCTGGGTTGGTTGAAGCTGATCCTAACCCAGCTCTTGAAGTAATCAGCCTACTCAGCCTGGACCACTCAACATTATTTTATTCCCCCCAGCCATAGAGTACGGTCTATAGACTAACAAGGTTGTCTGCAAACTTTAGCACGCCTCTGAATCACAGGAGGGCTTCTTAATGCACCATTACCTGTGCCCCGCCCTCAGAGTTTATCATTCAAAAGTCTGGGGTGTGGCCTGAGAACATGCATTTCTAAGAAATTCCAAGGTGATGCTTATGTAGCTGTTCTAGGGACCACCCTTAGAACCAAGGGATCAGAAGCAATATAAGCTAGAGTATGTAGTAGTTACTCAGCAATTAAGTCTAGTAACATTCAGCTCCAGGGATTTTGCTAGTATACCTATGAGAGAGGCATTCTATATAAACAAGGTTCGTTGGAGGGATAAGAAGCTCAGAGTTGCTGGAAACCATGTGATAACCAGAGAGATCGGGCTTGCCACAGGAGAAAGCCAACCCAGAAGCTGACCACAAAAGGAGGGAAACAGTGCCATTTCAAGGTCTGGATTCAGCAGCCAAAGCCAGACTTTTAAAAATTAGATGGCAACAGATTCCCTTCTGTGCCCCAAGCACTTAAGGTGGGCATCTGCCATTTGCAACTGAAGGATCTCCAGCTGCTGCAAATGAACCATAGATCTTTCATTACCTGGCTTACAGAGAAGTCAATGATCTGAGTGGGGGGTCATGAAGGGGGCTTGAAATAAATAGAGAGAGAATGGGAATTTTAATAACAAAGTCAAGGAAACTGGCATTAGTATGGTCAGAGCAGAAGGTGGCTCCCCAACATTTATAGAGAGAAATCATGATGATTTAACAAACCACGTGGTAATGATACCCCAGGGCTGAAGGAGGGACAGAGAGAATCCCTCCTCCAGCCCTCTCCCATTGTCTCCACCTACACTGAAGAAATTTCACTACCAAGACACTCCTAGCATCTCTACTCCTCTTTTACAGATTTCCAGAGGAAAAGGAGTGACATCACCTGGAAGATTACAGAAACGCTACCAAGAAACTGTATTTCCATAGCTCAGTCCCTGAGCTGTCTCTCCCTAGGGAAGCAAGCTGCCTTCAAGCAACTCCCAGCATACCCCACCCAACCCACAGCACGGGTGTCAGCAAGTCTTGCTTCAATGGAGCAAATCCTGAATTAGGACCTAAGTCCTCATTGAGTGAATGTTCAAGCGGGCAATTTCAACTATGAATTGTAGTAGTGTTACCCACAGTTTTCCATACCAGTGTTTCCACTAACAAAATGATACCTGACTTTTACCAGCCTTGCATTTGTTTTGTTTTGCTTTCTTTTGTTTTTTCCCTCTACTGGTGTAGAACTCAGGTAGCAGGGAAAAAAGCTGGGGGGGGGAGGGATTATATTTTCTCAGGTCCCCGAAACTTCAGTACCTAGGAGATTCAACCAGATTGCACCTTCAGATGTTCAATAGGAATGTTAGCTCTCTGGGAGCATGCTCAGATCTGATGCAGGGAACTGTTTATAAGCACAAAAACTAGATTTATGTTTTACGAGCTTCTACATGATGTTTTGACAACCAGAGACAAATCATTCGCTTAATATAAGCAAAAACAACATAATGGTGTTGGTTAAATTAAAGATAAAATTGTAAGAGAACAAAAATAAAAAAATGTAACATAAATCTGCTAACAATTGAATAACTAGGAGAACTACTGTATAAAATTACTTAGTGTTGAAAATTGGACTGGTCATGAAAATGAAAACTAGCATAACTTAAACTCACATGCTCTAGAACATGGAAGTGACTGAAACAAATATTCAGTCTATTTAACCATAGCTGTTCACACAAGGCTGAGACTGGGGCTAGAGAACGATGGGGAGGGGAGATCAGAGACAATCTCCTTGGGGACACAGGAACCAAGCCAGGATGATGCCGGGAGCCATGCTAATTCTTATTTTAAAAAAGGAGAAGGAAGAAAAAGGGGGGAGAGGGAGAAGGAGGAGACCAGCAATGAGAATTAAGAAGTAATAAGGGGGTGATCCTTGGTGAAGACTGGGATTCCAAAAGAAACCCGAAGAGATAATTTTAAAGTCAACAGAGTTTTTAGAGAAATTATACATAAATTGGTTTCTGGAGTTGAGGGGTTAGGAAATTCTGCTCACTAAAAAATGGATTTCATAAAGCAAGAATATCATGGACATTGTTGACAGAGAGAAGAGAGATTGAAGAAGGATAAGAGGAAGGAAACTAACAATGGGATCTGAGAACATAGCCCATGGACCCAGACTGATTTAAGGTTTTAGGATGAGTCACAGAGCCTCAGCCAAAAGTTGGGGGGGGTGGGGGAGGGGTGGACAACGTGGGGCCAATTAGAAAAGGGACTGCTTCTCCAGGTACTAAAGGAACTCACTTGGCTGTGGATGGAGTTCCCCAAAAAAGCATGCTACTGCACCAGGAGAAAGCATTAAAGAGACCACTTAAAGTCTGAACCTTGCGGCAAACTAAGCAGAGAGAGAGAGAGAGAGAGAGAATCTGTGAACCATCTAATTAATATTAATAACTGGGAAACTTTCCTCATCCCCCTGAATGCTATCTATAGACTAAAACTCCCTTCCACTCAAGTGGCAAATATATACATACTTCACAGTAGCTGCTTTCAAATTTCAGAGGGAAGAGGAGTAATTTGGGAGAGAGATGATTAAAAAAAAGCAAGACTACTGAATATCCTTTATGCTAGGCACTTCATAACCACCACCAAACATCCTTATCACAATCAACAGGTATCATTACCTTGCTTTAGAGAGGAGGACACGTAGCTTAGAGAGGTTAAGCAAGGTGATCAGAGTTCACACAGGTGCTAAGTGATAGACCTTCTAACTGAAGCCACGTGTGTTCAGTTCCAAAGCCCACTTCTTATCTTGTATATGACACAGCGGAGGAAAAGCTCAACTTATTCTTTGCATTATTGTGAGTGGAATTTAAATGGTGCAGTTTCTTTTTTTTTCTTTTTTATAAAATATTTTTATTTATTTGACAGAGAGAGATCACAAGTAGGCAGAGAGGCAGGCAGAGAGAGGAGGAAGCAGGCTCCCTGCTGAGCAGAGAGCCTGACGCAGGCCTCGATCCCAGGACCCTGAGATCATGACCTGAGCCGAAGGCAGAGGCTTAACCCACTGAGCCACCCAGGTGCCCTAAATGGTGCAATTTCTACACTGAAGTTGGTGTGATGGGCTCATGCTCCTTCCCAATAGCCAAGCACCATCTAACTCACGTGTCCTGTACCCAGCAGCTCCCCTATACTCCTGTCCGCACACTAACTTCCTACTTCACTGATAGTCAACAGTAGTTTACACACCAGCCATCAGAGTGATAAATTCTGTGGAGAACATAAACCTACAGAAAAGATGTCCAAGTTCAAGCTGTAACTCTCCTGCCACTGCACAGGCACATAGACTCGAGGCTGCACTGCCTGGGTTAGGTAGCTTTTCTGTGCCTCAGTTTCCCATCTGTGAAACAGGTATGAAGTTCTCAGGATTCACTGAATCAATCCATAAAAACTACTTAGCATGATGCCTAGTGCTTAAATCATTAGCTATTAATTGTGCATCATTTTTTCCTTTTTCTGAAATCTGTTAATAATTTTCCAGCATTTCGATTATTTGTCACTCTTTTACTAGAATGTAATCTTTTTATTTTTTTATTTTTTATTTTTTAAAAGATTTTATTTATTTATTTGACAGAGAGCAACACAGCCAGAGAGGGAACACAAGCAAGGGGAGTGAGAGAGGGAGAAGCAGGCTTCCCGCCGAGCAGGAAGCCTGATGTGGGGCTCGATCTCAGGTCTTCAGGATCATGACCTGAGCTGAAAGCAGTCGCTTAATCAACTGAGCCACCCAGGCGCCCCCTCAATCTCTTTTTAAGTAGAAACCACATCTCGCCTCTTCCGTACGTCCTGTAGTGTTTAACAGAGGACCGTGAGCTCAGCCAGCATCCCTCTCATCTGAGGAAGGAGGCTGTATTTGAGATGTTGGCTTTGGAGTCAGAGTTTGGATCATTGCCATTCCTACAGATGAAGTTCCTAGTCAACACTAAAAGCATTAGCAAAGAAATGATGGGGAAGACTTACAGGAGGCAACGAGACCTCCCTTGGCTCCCAGACATGGGTGGGGAAGTTAAGAAAATGAAGGCTTATAAAGACTCAGCAAAGGATGCAACCTTTGCCCACAATCCTCCAGGTCTACCATTCCATTCCCCTTTCTCCGCAATACCAAAGTTTTCCAAGACCATATGCTGTAAAATGTTATAATAATAAAAATGATGATGATGACGACGACGATGATGATGATGATGATGATGATGGTGATGATAAAAGTTCTTTCTGGAGCCAAATCAAGTTAGTAAACACTTCACACATAATTATGGATGATTAGCAAAATGTATCAGCTCCCAGTAAGTCCTGCAATAAAGAAGTCCACTTCATTCTATTTAACCTACCATATCCAAATTCTATCCCATCGTGGTTGTTTTGTGTTTTGTTTTTTTTTTAATTAACGAGAGGGACAAGTTTTCCTTAGAAAATGACTTTTTACAGTTTGTATGTGCTGCACAGGGTAAGGGACAGACAAGGAAGTCAGCATGAGCCAGAGGACTCAAAAGAGCGATGAATCTCTAGCCTAGTAAAACGCTCTGGGTGGACTGGCTGGGTCATGCAGCATTAGATCCCAGTTCTGAGGAGCATAACCCAAGTGTTCTTTTAATTTATTCCTGATAATAGAAATCCAGTGCAATCAATCAATCCATCAACCTTTATTAACTGTCAACTGAACGTGATACCTTTCCAGGAATACACTGTTATTACAATAAATGAAAACCACCAAGCTAAAGAATATTTCTTTCCTTGCCTTTGATTTCTTATGAGTGTGACCTATTCTTTGCATCATTTCTACAAACTAGCTGAAAATTTGACACCCTAGGGGACCTTAAACAGCATGAAAGGGATTACTAAATAAGCCAATAAGACACTACTTAATAACCTGAGGACTGTGTGGTATTTTAGTTTCATTGCCTGATTTTATGACTTCTGCGAGCTAAAATTAAAATTCCCAAACCCATTATCACTGTAAGAAGCAATCCAAGGTTGTAGCTCATAAGCAAAATAGCTCTTTTCTTCTCCCAGATTTCTTTATCCTTGTGGCTGCTCTTTTCCATCAGCACTAAAGCAGGGGATAAGGGTTGAAAATGAAAGAGCCTCATTAATTTCAAATATCAAATTACTGAATGACTCGGGCCTTCCGTGGTATGGTCCCGTTTTTCGATTATTAGCAGTAAGAGAAAGCATACTTTATAATTACCTTTATTCTAAAGTTTCTATGAAAGAATAATGACCAAGGGAGGCAATACACACTACTGTACCCTCAGTTCTGCTGTTCTTTATGACTACAGCTTTGAGGGCAGGCGATTTCCTAGGAAAATAAAAGGGATTCACTGTGCAGAGATTGGGGTGAGGTCGCCATCTAGTGGCTGCCATTCAAAACATGCGGAGAATAATAACATCACAGGGCAGCTGGGCTCAGCCGGGAGGAGCAGCAAGGGATGTGGGACACACAGACTTCTGTCTGCATTATCAGCTCATGGGGATTTCTTGAATAATTAACTCGGGGATGGCTGTGGGTTCTAAACTATAACCATTTCTACTGCTCTTTGCTTACATTCATTATGTAAAGCTAAGTTACCTTCTCAGACTTGCAGAAGAGTAACCTTACCCTCTACCATGAAGGTGTCTATGTACAGGCAGTGGGAGGGTTCTGAATAGTTATCATGGTTCTGTTTGGCTTCATTTTCAAGGTGAGATGGGTGAGTGCTGTAGTCTTCACTAAAATGTACTCCTGACGTCACCCTAACACATCCCATGTACTTTTCCCATATCGTAAGACAACCATTTTTTTATGATGGATTATGAAACCCAGCGAGTAGCCTGATTCAGTGGCATCACACAGACATGGATTTGGAGCCTAATCACACAGCTCCTTCTAAATGCCATTTCCTCTTAAGCAAAGTAAGAACACTTACCTTGCAAGGCAATGGGGAATTACAGATGTAAGGAGCTGGTACATGTAAGATGGTTATCCCAGTATCTAAAGCGTATTGGGCACTGGATATATGCCTCTTGCTCTTCCTCTAATCATAGACTCTTCTTAGCTACACACACACACACACACACACACACACACACACACACCACATACACACACTCTCATACCTGCAAGCATATATACATGGCTCGCTGTAATTCCAGACTCCAGAAGGATAGAAGTTCAGGCTTCTGAATATAAAATTCAATTACAGGACCCCAAACTTCAGAACCTTTAAGCTGGAGAGGGCCTTAGCAGTAATAGAATTTCAAGTTTAAAAATGAGGAAATGAGGAAAAAGGTTGATTATATCTGCCCCAAAGGTAAAAAGTATTTCCATTACAGTGACTGTACGAAATCCCAGGGATCCTGACTCTAACTTGACTCTCTTATTCACGGAAGAATCTAGAGAGAGTTTACACCACTGACTTCAACTGACAAGGACCAGACATGGTAAGTGACTATGCCAACACCTGGCACAGAATTCCCGTCAGGGCCCAGACCTCCTGACATCGGCAGCGCTCTACACAACCCTCCATGCGGCCCCCAAGTCTTCTTCTCCCATAGGGACAAAAGTTCTGCATAACAGAATTGCACGCCCTGGAACGTTAAGGAGTATAGGCTATTATTTGGATACAATATGGAAGGTGCCCTCTCTCTTCCACCCTAGATCTCATTAAATTACCCATCCAATTTTGGCCAAAGAGCTGCCTTCATAAGACATTCCTGGTTTCTCTAACCCAAAATGATAATTTTCTCTTCTGCCTGGCCACGACAATCTGACCCATGTTACAATGTCATTACATACTTTTTGTCTTATTTTCAAATGTCTGGGTCCTATCTAATCAACTAGATTGGTTTATTATTTGAGGAAACAGATAAGCTCTTGTGCTTCCTTCTTATCTCCTATATCCTTAGCACACTGTTGATAAGTAACAGGCTTTCCAGAAATACCTATTGCTTATATGAAGCTCTGAATGTTCTTTTACATATGGATGGATCCGTTCTTTTATCCATTGCCCTCCTTGAATGTGAATTCCACCAAGCCTGGGACTTGCCTGTTTGCTCACTTCCCTATTTTCAGTGCCTTAGGAAGCAGTGCTCACTACAGGGTAGGTACTCAATGACAATTAAATAAATGATAAAATAAACTAATAATTATTCAACCCTTTCTCAGTAGCCTGTAGTGATCTCAGTACTTATTTTTACCTGCAATGTTCTGAATTTCTGGTTTATCCATCTCCCTGCCCAACAGAGTAAGTCATTTATTGAAAAAAGGAACTGACCATTGGGAAGATGATTGATAAGTGATTTTTGAATAAATGAATAATAAAGGAACTACAGAACTCTACGTCTACTCTCCAGACACATATTCTACGCCAAAAGAGAGAGAGAGAGAGACCCATCAACATACAATGACAGTAATGGGTAAGTTCTATAACACAGATCAATGAAAAGGAATTATGAAAATATAGAGGAAGGCCTTCTGAGCCTTACCTGAGCTCATCAACAAGAACATGTCACATGACTTCTGTTAAGTAAAATAAAATGTGTTTCAAAAAAACCCTTTGCTCACTGAATGACCAAGAGGATGATGAGAGCAAAAAGACACATTTCTATACTCACCTTCAGCCACATCATCGTCCACGGTTAACTTAAGGCTTTTTCCTCTCCGCACCACCCGGACGGTGTGCCATTCATTGTCATTGAGCTTCTGCCCCGCGTACAGGGTCTCAGGTCCTTTGCCTAAGGACGATGGTGAGTGCTAAAGTTAGAATCAATTCGGAAAGTAGTGATTATGGTATCAGAAAGTCAAAGCCACACTGGTGTACAAAACCCAGGAGCGTTCAAGGAATCACATGTGCGCCCCGCCACCCATTCCCCTCCTGGTTTCACTGCCCCAACAGTGTGTTCCACAATTGTCCCCAAATGCCAAAGTCTCAACTCATGTGGACATTGGCAAAGCAGTGAAAGAAACAAGTGCCCTCCTTTGTCTACAGAGAGGAAGTTCTAAATCGCCAAGGGCAGTAAGTGAACATTTATAAGAAACAGTGGTCAGCTGGCATTTCGTTCCCCAAAGTCTTAGATTTCAGATGAATTTCTTGAAGATACAGGAAATTCATCATTCATTTTCAGAATAATTTGGTCACTTAGGCGCAATACACCAGTCTGGCTTTGGGAGAGTATCCGTCAATTGGATGAGAAAAGAGTTCTGTAATACATACTCTTGACTTGATATTGCCATTAACCCATGGTTCTACCACAATTCAGCAACCATAGAAATTGCAACAGTATTCATCACGATAATAATGTTGAGGTCTAACCCCCATGATAAGTAATGCTCCTGAAGGGAATGTGAGGGCCCCCAAATTATCTCATTGTTCATCATACTCCAAAAAGATCCCAAGATCTAAACAATGAAAAAATGGAAAATTCCAAAATTGAACCCTTTTAGGTCAAAAGAATGTTCAGGAGAAAGTGCCACCAGATAAAGGAATAAACCAAGTTGTCTCAAAAGACCCATGATCAAAATGCTCAAGAGAATGTTCAGGTGTATGCTAGGAAAAATTAGATTCAACAAGGAATTACAGTACTTAGAGGCATAAGACAGCAAGAGAAACACAGAGGCATTAAAAGAATTTGGTTAATACTGGGAAGGGGGGAATGTCATGTTTTGCTCACCA
>PITA01027335.1:0-21100 GCA_004023965.1 Spilogale gracilis | reverse complement strand
CTACCTTACCCATGATATATGAACAAAACCACCATGAGGACACAGGCCCAGTGGCATAACTCCTAGGAGCCAAGTCTCTGTCACAGTGGGAAACAAGAGTAGCCGGGTATGAGGAGTCCCAGCCTGGCTTTGAAATCCCCTGGAGTGAACAGCGCAAATTAAGGTGTGATTGCTATCTACAATGGTACTGATCCCTGAGGTGTTAAACCATGAGGTAATAAGGTCTCGTGTGGTTTAGGACTCCGAATCCTCTTGATTACCCAGGAAGCAGGTCCTCATCTTGCTCCCAGACAGTATCAAAGGCAGGTGGAGTAAAAGGCCCCGCTCAGCCAGGCTCAACCCACTGGCAAGTTTCAAATGTCTGGCATATAGGAGGCATACACATTTTTGTTGAATGAATAAATGAATAAAACATTTCATGTTCAAGTGCTATAATCAGTTCCTTCCTACACCCAAGAGGGTGGAGGCATTGTCAGAGAATTCTAGACAGTAGGAAGAAAAAAACTTTCTTTTCCCTGCACATTCCCCAGTGATCAAGCTCTTCTGTTGCAAAGTATAATGCTCCCTTCAATATAAAATTCATTACTTGACTGTTCTCCCACAGAGTTGGATAACAGGCCACACTATCCTAATCAAGGACAATGGTCCCTCTGCAGCTAGTGTACAACACAGAGTCCTCTGAAAGATGGCAGGGAGATGTCCCTTGCAGCAGTTTTTAGACAGCAACAACTTGGAGTCAATCCAAGCATTCAACAATTAAGAAAATGGCTAAGTGAAGCCATTATCAACATTATAACTTAGCTTATAATGAGTATAGGGAAACACAAAAAATAAATCTTTACATGTGACATGAAAAAGGCATGCAAACATATATGTATATGTTAAGTGAAAAAAGCCAGATGCAAAAGGCCACGTTATAGGATTCCATTTATATGAAAGATTCAGAATAGGCAAGTCAGAAAGGAGATTAGCAGTTGCCAGGGGCTGAGGGAGGGGAGTGGGTGGGGAGTGACTGCTTAATGGGTACAGGATTTCCATTTGGAGTCATGAAAAGGTTCTGGAGCTAGACAGTCATGATGGTTACACAACACTGCAGATGTAATGTCTATGAACTGTATACTTTTCTTTATTAGGCTCCATGCCCAGTGTGAAGCTCAACACAGGGCTCGAACCCACCACTGTAAGATGGATGCCTGAGCTGAGATCAAGAGTCAGATGTTTAACGAACTGAGCCACCAGGTGCTCCTGACCTGTACACTTTTGAAACAGTTACAATGAGGGGCACCTGACTGGCTCAGTCAGTTAGACGTCTGCCTTCAGGTCAGGTCCTGATCCTGGAGCCCTGGGATAGAGCCCCATATCAGACTCTCTGCTCAGCAGGGAGTCTGCTTTTCCCTCTCCCTCTGATCTTCTCCACCCCCTACCCGGACCCTTGCTCTCTCAAATGAATACTTTTTTTTTTTTAATCTTCAAGGGCACCTGGGTGGCTCAGTGGGTTAAGCCTCTGCCTTCGACTCAGGTCATGATCTCAGGGTCCTGGGATCAAGGTCTGGGCTCTCTTCTCAGCAGGGAGCCTGCTTCCTCCTCTCTCTCTGCCTACTTGTGATCTCTCTGTCAAATAAATAAATAAAACCTTTAAAAAAATCTTTAAAATAGTCACAATGGTAAATTTTATGTTATGTGTATTTTACCACAAAAAACAAAGAAACAAAAAACTTGGACTGGGGAAAAAAACAAACACATATATAGGCCAGGATTACAATTATGTAAAAGTAGACATGAACCAGAGGAACACAGACATGTTCCAACATCTGTTAAATTAAAATGGGACTTTGTTGATATTGGACAATAAATAAAAATCAAGAAAGGAAAAGAAGCCAGAAGCAAACAGCCAGCGCTAAAGCCACACTTGCAAGCCAGCAAATAAGCGCCGATGAAGTGGGGAACAGGTTACATTGCTCACCAGGCACCAGAACAGCAGGTGTGTATGCTATGGGGTGAGGGAGAGAGGTCTCAGTCCCTCCTCAGCCCTGTCCTCTAATCCCCCTTAAAAACACTCCCTAGGGCAGAGAAACCATCTGTTTCAACCAAGCCTAGAGCCCTACAAGCATATTAACTCCTTCACTGCTGACCTTCTACAGATGGGCTTCACTCAACAGTAAATGTTCATTTTAAAAATGCCTTTAAATGTTAGAACATAGGCGCCTGGGTGGCTCAGTGGGTTAAGGCCTCTGCCTTCAGCTCAGGTGAAGATCTCGGGGTCCTGGATCAAGTCCCGCATCAGGCTCTCTACTCAGCAGTGAGCCTGCTTCCTCTCTCTCTTTCTGCCTGCCTCTCTGCCTACTTGTGATCTCTCTCCCTGTGTCAAATAAATAAATAAATAAAATATTTTTTTTTAAATGTTAGAACATAAGCTCTTTAAAAGGGAAGAGATTTGGCCCCATTCTCTGGAATACCCTTAATACCCAGAATAAATCAACATCAGGGGATACTCAATAAATTATTATTTCATTTATGTCTATTTTCTAAGGTCTCCCTCTTCTCATCATTTGTCCTCACTTACAGTCTGACCTAGTTTCCTCAAATTCACTCCACCAACCAGTATTTTGTGTGCTAATCTTCTCACTGTGCGGTTTATTGCCAGGTTTCCGTGTCCAGCACAGTGCGTACAGTGGATGCTCAAATCTATTCGTCAAATGAAAGAATGACTCACCTTGGTTACCACACCGTGTAAGTGTTCAGCAATAAGCACTTCAACCTGGCTAGGTTTGAGCTAAGTACCATGAGAGTTATAAAGATACAACGTCTACAGAACAGTCCCCCCAAAAGCGTACAGTTTCAACAGGAAGACAAAACTATTGTGAAGCAAAGTGATACATCAACGTGGACAATGATAATCCAAGAAGTCTTCATGGAGAAGAAAGGTCTAAAGTGAGGCTGGAAGGGATGGATAGGTTTCAGTCAAGTATAAAGAACAAGGGTGTTCCAGGTAAAGAGAACTGCCAAACACACAGTGCAGGAGAGAGTGAATGAGGCACTTCAAGGTACCATAAGGAGATAGGTCTATCTGCAGCTGGAAGTGTGTTCTAGGAAGTTATGTGAGATGAGCCTGGAAGAGTCAGGGGACAGGTGGGTGGTCAGAACACAAAAGTCTATCATGGGGTGTCTGACTGGCTCAGTCAGAGGAGTATGCGACTCTTGATCTCAGGGTCATGGGTTCGCATTCTGTGTTGGGTGTAGAGATTACTTAAAATAAATAAACTTGTAAAAAAAATTTTTTTAAAAGAAAAGGTCTGTCCTACTTTTGGTAATAGGAAGCACAGGAAACAAAATATGAGGTGGCTGTAGTGGTTCAGGTATGAAGAGATGAGTGACTGGACCAGTCAGAGCAAAGGGAGTGGAAAGGACAAATTTAAGAGAAATTCTGAAGAAACAAAAGGACCCAATGACAAACTGAGAATGGGGGTTGATGCAGAGAGAGAAGCCAGAGATGTCTCCAGGGTTCCTGATCTAAGAGACTGGAAGAATGTGCACAACTGTCAAAAATGGGAACCAAGAAGGAAAGCCAAGTCTAGGCTTGATTTTGAAAATACTGAGTTCGAAGCGATATCCAAGTATAGATGTCCAGCAGGCAGCTGAAAAATAGACCAAAAAATTGAGATTTTTTTAATTCAGCCTTTTAAAAAAAAAAAGAAGAAGGAAATCCTGTCACATGCTACAATATAGATGAACCTTGAGGACATTAGGCAAAGTAAAGTAGGCCAGACACAGAAGGGCAAATACTGCATGATTCCACTTATATGAGGAATGTAAAGCAATTAAACTCAAGCAGAATGTAAAGTGGTGGCTTTCCGTTGGGTGGGGGTGAGGGAGTGGGGGCAGGATGGGGAGTTGCTGTTCAACCGGTATAGAGTTTCAGTCATGCAAGATAAAAAAGTTCTAGAGATGTGCTGTACAACAAATGTGCACATAGTTAACAATACTCGGCTGTACATGTAAAAATCTGCTAAGAGGGTAAATTTGATTTTTTTTTTTTTAAGATTTTATTTATTTGACAGAGAGAGAGAGAGAGATCACAAGTAGGCAGAGAGGCAGGCAGAGAGAGAGGGGGAAGCAGGCTCCCTGCTGAGCAAAGAGCCTGATGCAGGGCTTGATCCCAAGACCCTGAGATCAAGACCTGAGCCGAAGGCAGAGGCTTAACCCTCTGAGCCACCCAGGTGCCCCATAAATTTGATATTTTGTGGGGTTTTTTATCACAATAAAAATAATAACACCTGAAACATTGATTTTTAAGGAGTAGAAGACAGATGTGGGAATTTGCAATTTCAAAGAAAGCAGACATCAAAAGAACTGGCTAAAGGGGGAGAAAGGGTCAGGAGCAGTATAATAATGCCAGCTATGTCTGTATCATGGGTTTATGTGTCTGCGCAGTGTCTGGAGTTTTACCCCTGCCACTCCACTTAATCCTCATAATTTTATGTTGGATAATAGTATTATCCCCATTTTACAGATAAGAAAATAGAAACTCAGAGAAAGTGAGTAACCTGCCCCAAGTCACTCAGCTGGTAAATGTAGAAACTTGGGTTTTGACCAAAACCCAGCTGGATCCAAAGCCCGTGTTCCTCCTACTTACTCACCCCTTAGGAAACTGCCACAGGTAGAGTCAGAAAAAAGAAAGACCCAGCAAAAGGCACACAAACAGCAATCAGGTAAAGGAAAAATCAAGAAATGTCCTCACTGAAGCTAATAGAAGAGAACCTTTTAAATAGGCAGCAGTCATCAACAGTGCCAAATGCCGACACTCCAACACAGAAGGAGGTCCATACTCCAAGTCTGTCTGTCAAGAGTCGTTTAAAGACATGCCAGGTACTACAGCCTGGAGAATTTCAAAGAAACAGAGGCAAAACCCGGAGTTAAATGGGCTGCTTTCCCTCTTATCACTGACAGGCACCTGGGGCTGCTGGTCTCCTGGCCACTCCTGCCTACTCCATGGGCCTCACGCTGCAGTGCAGGGCCTGACCAGTCCCAGGAAATACCCACCCAAACACCAACCCTTGCGCAACACAGGGTCAGGTTTTGAGTGGTAGAAAAAGTGGATCTCCTCTCCTGCCATAGTACAATATCCAATGCTTGTTTCCAAAACCAAACTCACTTTGAGGATTTCATACTCTCATCCTCGGCAAACGAAAATCAGCCATGTACGGCCCCACTTCAGCTACAGCCCACCCTCCCTGTAAATAACCCATCACACCAATGCCAGTCAGACTTCTCTCAAAAAGCCCCAGATCATTTATATCATTTCTCTGCCCTGAAAATTAGTGTCGTCTTCTGCCTATGTTATTCCTTAGCCCTTTATGAACACAAACATAACCTTCCATTCCAGCCTCATCTCTCACCCTAAACAACTGCCCATCCCCTCCAGCTTCCTACTTCCTAACACCTCTCCTTGTTCCCCAGAGGAAATGGAGACTTCCATGAGCCTATTCCTTTGCAAATCTGTTGTCTTTCCAAGATACCTTTCCCCCTCCTTAACTGGCAAACTGCTACCCAACTTCAAGATTCAGCTCCAGTACCATTTCCCCTGACAAGTCTCCCCCAGTCACCCATCATGCTGCCCCTAGTTATCATTCCACCTCTGTTCTCACAGCACTCTGTTCATATCTCTATAAATAGCACCTGATATGCAGATAGACAGATAACTACATCCCCGACTAGACTGTGCATATTGGACTGACAACTCCCTCAAAGCTTTGTTTAGAAACTTCTCAATGGGGGCGCCTAGGTAGCTCAGTGGGTTAAGCGTCCTCTTTGACTCAGGGCATGATCCCGGGGTCCTGAGATCGAATCCTACATTGGGCTCCCTGCTCAGTGGGGAGCCTGCTTCTCCCTCTGTCTGCTGCTTCCCCCTGCTTGGGTGGGTGTGCTCTCTGACAAATAAATAAAATCTCAAACAAAAAAGAAAAAGAGAGAGAGAGAAAAGAAGAAAAAAAAGGTTCTCAATGAAAGCAAGGAAGTACAGGGTCTCCTGGCTGGCTCAGTCAGTGGAACATGAGACTCTTCATCTTGAAGTTGTGAGTTCGAACCCCAAGTTGGGTGTAGAAATTTAAAAAATAAAATCTTGGGGCACCTGGGTGGCTCAGTCATTAAGCGTCTACATTTGGCTCAGGTCATGATCCCCAAGGCCTTGGATTGAGCCCGGCATCTGGCTCCCTGCTTGGCAGGAAGCCTGCTTCTCCCTCTCTCACTTCCCCATGCTTGTGTTCCCTCTCTCGCTGTGTTTCTCTCTGTCAAATAAATAAATAAAGTCTTTTAAATAAATAAATAATAAGTTAATTAAAAATAAAATCTTAAAAAAAGGAAGAAAGGAAGGGGGAAATATGGGGACTTGCAGAGAAGAGACAAGAACAAGAAGCATGGAACATTATCAGGGAATAAACCAGTTTGTTGACAACAAATTGTAAAAAATGATCTTCCAAATCAAAGGATTTCAAGACATATCAAACCAGGAAATCTAAAAGGTTCCTACCACTCCACAATGAGCAAAAGATGTTGTTTAGAAACTGGAATTCATTCAGAGGGTCCATCCCCACAGTTGTTGTAATAAATAATATATATGATTAGGGTGACTAACCTGGCGTTTCTCCAGGAAAACAGCCAAAAGAAACTGTGGCAGAATGGTGCAGATAAGAGACTTACCCTTTCAATACTGATAATCCACTTTAAGAAAATACAAGACCAAGGATGGGGGAGAAATAATAATTTTTTTTTAGAAATAATAATTTATACTTGTTAACATATAGGCTCACTTTGAGACAGAGGCATAGTATAATACTCATGTGCTACTGTAATAAAAAAACAAAGAACTACTGTGCACATCTGGAAGTCCAGAGTGCTAATCACTATGCCATGGAACCCCATATTCTCCACTCATTTCAAACCAGTGGCAAGAGAAGCCAACCCCAATGTGAACTTGGATTGATAACCCTCTCTAGCCCTGTGACATGCAGTAAGCCTAAAAAATATACAGTTAAGGTGCTCACTTGGGCTGCACATAGACTAAAATCGGAACAATACAGAAAAGATTAGCATAGCCCCTACATAAGGATGACATGCAAATTTGGGAAGCGTTCTCTATTTTTGATGGTAGCTGTACCTGGGGTGAACAAAGCATAATGTATAAACTTGTCAAATGATCAAGTTGTACACCCGAAACTAATGTAACATTGTGTGCCAACTATACTAACAGAAAAAGAAAAAACAAAGATTATTTTAAAATGCTAAATATAGGGGGTACCTGGCTGGCTCAGTCAGCAGAACATGCAACTCTTGATCTTGAGGTTGTGAGTTGGAGCCCCAAACTGGGCACAGAGATTACTTAAAAAAATACACACACACAAGCACACGATTCAGGAGCGGATAAATTTTAACAGTGCAAAACTGTCATGCACCTAAAAACTACAGGACTTATTGAAGGTCTAAATAGGTGCCTAATGCTATGAAAGATGTTGACAGGCCTCACGCCAGAAACATGCAGATTCCCAGATTCCTTGCACTACAAAGAATCACCCCATTGTGATAGGTTTGCTTAAGGGCCCTGGGAATGGGAGAGGCAGACAGTTCTCACTATGTGAAGGATGCAATCTTGTGGGTGACTCAATCCATTTTCCACTATCCTGGCTGCTATAAAGACAGGCATTTCTATGGACCCCCGCCCCCTGCACACAGTCACACACTTGTACCTTCCTTCTGTCAGTCTTCAAGCTAATTTCCAAACACGCCAGTGTATCATCAGCTAGAAAACCCACAATGTCTGCTCCAGGATGTCAACTCCAAGTGAGAAACAAGACTGTACTCTTATCAAGTCTATAATTCTACCCTAAGGCTGTCAGTCTCAAGTAACAAGCCAATTTGCACTTAACTGCAATATGTTGATTTAAACACAGCACTAGTTCCATGTTTTCCAAAGGCAGTCACCTACCACAAGCAAGGATGATGACACAGTAGTTTGTCGACCAATTACATCAGGTTAAGCTGGCCTGATCTACTAGCTAGGGTCTAGCTCAGTAACAGCAAGAAAAGAAAAGGAGAATCTCAACCTCGGACCAATATGGTATTCCCAAGCAAAATCTCTATACAGCAGCAATTAGGTCATTCTTGGTACTGCAGTTTCCTGATCAACGCTGATGAATCTCTTAGTACAAGCGGAAAAGGTACTAGGGTTGGGAGGATTAATGAAGCCGTTTAAATGCCTGGAGTTGGGATGCCTGAGTGGCTCAGCTGGTTAAGCATCTGCCTTCGGTTCAGGTCCTCATCCCTGGGATTGAATCCCGCATCAGTCTCTCGGCTCAGCGGGGAGCCTGCTTTTCCCTCTGTCCCACTGCTCCCCTGCTTGTGCTTGCTCCCTCTCTCTCTCTCTGACAGATAAAAAAATAAAATGTAAATGAATGAATGAATGAATGCCTGGAGTTGTAGGAGAAAAGTTTCAGAATATAAGACTGCAGTGATGAGATGATGACATGTGGGAGTTGCTGACTAAGTGAAAGAGACACTTGGCACCTGTCCCATGATGAAATTAACTGCATGGTAAAATATCTGAACCAGCTGGCCCCCAAGCCTGAAGATAGAGCCACCCCTGGAGGGCAAGGGGCCAAGAGCTATCAGAGGGGTACCGAAAATGTTACAGGTAACCTCAGGAGCTTTTAAAAGTGCAATAAAGTGAAAAACCGAAACTCAGAGGTTTGAATATACATATTAAGATCAGTAATTCCAATTCTAGAGATCTAGCCTAAAAAAAATCATAAATACACAGAAAATTTTATTCATAACAATGTTGATTATCGTATCATAGCAGAAAAAAATAAGAAATGTGCATGCCCCACAACTGGAAAATTTTAAATAAATGATCCTTCCATTTGATGAAATTCCATATAGCTGTTCAATGTTGTAGACAAGCAGCAGCTCTTTCTGCCCACGGGTCCTACTTCCATGCTTAACATCTTGCACAAAAAAAAAAAGAAAGAAAGAAAGGAAAAGAAATGCTGTAAACAAATAGATAAAGGCATAAAAGATGTTTACAAAATAATAAACAGCAAGATAGTGAACTACATTACAGTAATAGAAAACATAAAAACAATGTTATATATATATGGACACAAAAAGATTAAATGAAAAGAAATGTGAACATAGTAACCTTGTGAATTGTAGGATTTTCCTGGTTTGAGGTTTTTATTCTTCTATGCTTTCTATTTAGCTAAAGTTGTGCCTGTATTTAATGGCAGAGGGAGGAAAAAATCTAGTTGTATTTTTTCCCCCAAGATTCTTTATTAGCCACATTGAAGAGGGAAAAAAAATTCCCCCAAAAAAGGCCAGTCTCTGAAGGGTACATGTCAGGGCATGAGGACTTCCCTTGACTGGCCAGACAGGGCACTAAGGGACAGTCTTCCAGGCTGGTCAATGAAGTGGCTGTCCAAAGCAAAACTCAGATAATAAGGAAGATGACTTGACACACACCTCAGAACTAAGAACCAAAACTGAGTGTGCGGCTTGTTGGCAGTCCCTGTGCCCACCTGTTCGGTGTTGCCGCTGCCCTCCCTATCGGGGACTGCCTACAGACTAGGAATACCACCTTTCCAATGTTTTCAAGAGCAGCCCATTTTCATTCTTTGAGATTCTATTTAATGTTTCAAAACAGCCTGAGTCTTAGTATCATTTTGTGACCAAAAATTAATTAAGACTGTAAAATTACTGTAGTTTCTTACCAGAGTCAAAAATCTGGTGGTGAAGAAAAAAAACACAAAAAGGGTTTTTATAAATGTATACAGGATAGGCACCAACGTCAGAGTGTTTTTGTTTTTTGCTTTTTTTTTTTTTTAAGATTTTATTTATTTCTTTGACACACAGAGACAGAGCGGAGATAACAGGCTCCCTGCTGAGCAGAGAGCCCGATTCGGACCTCGATCCCAGGACCCTGAGATCATGACCTGAGTCGAAGGCAGAGGCTTTAACCCACTGAGCCACCCAGGCGCCCCAGTTTGTTTGTTTTTTTTAACCTCCTATGGTGACAACTGAAAAATATTTGGATATAGGAGTTGAGTTCAAGTCTTCAAACATCTTTTTAGGCTTACCATGTGCCAGGCAGGCAGTGAAGATGGGAGAAGAAAGGAGTCGTAGGTCCCACCTGTATGGGGAACAGTATGACGAACAACTTCTGGGCTCTAACTCTGTGCCAGATGTTACACTTATTATTGCATTTAATCTTAACATTTTGTGAGGAAAATTTTCTTATCACCCCCATTTTACACGTGAGAATACTGAGGCTTACAGAAGTTACAGGAAACTTACCTAAGAAATAAAGACTAGGAGGAAAATTAAATGTTGAAAAACTATAAATAACTAAGGAGCACCTGGTTGGCTCAGTCAGTTAAGCATCCGCCTTCAGCTCAGGTCATGATCCCAGGATTGAGCCCTGTATCAGGCTCCCTGCTCAGTGGGGAGCCTGCTCCTCCCTCTCCCTCTGCCATTCACTCCACTTGTGCTCTCTGGCTCTCTCTATCTCTTGGTCAAATAAATAAATGAAATCTTTAAAAAATAAATAAAAACTGCAACTAAAACATAACTATAGCATATTTAATAACTATAGTTAATAACAGGAACTATAAGCATGCTCTAAAATAAGTATCTTTAAAGTGGATGGCAGTGCAGATGAGGAAAAAAGAATCCTATCTCAAAATGCAAAGGAAGAAGAAAAATAGAGAACAAGGAAAGGAAAGGAAGGAAACTATGGGGGAAAATGACGTTGGGCTAGGCACTAAAAGGTGAGTGGAAGTCTGGTATTTAAAGAGAAGGATGGGGGCGCCTGGGTGGCTCAATTGGTTGAGCGACTGCCTTCGGCTCAGGTCATGATTCTGGAGAGCTGGGATGGAGCCCCACAGAGGGGTCCCTGCTCGGCAGGAAGCCTGCTTCTCCCTCTCTCACTCCCCCTGCTTGTGTTCCCTCTCTGGCTATGTTTCTCTCTGTCAAATAAATAAAATCTTAAAAAAAAATAAAATAAAAAATAAAATAAATAAATAGATAGATAGATAGATAGATAGATAGATAGATAGAGGGATGGGCGCCTGGCTGGCTTAGTCAGTTAAGCATCCGACTCTGGCTATGTTTCTCTCTGTCAAATAAATAAAATCTTTAAAAATAAATAAATAAATAAATAAATAAATGAATAGATAGATAGATAGATAGATAGATAGAAAGAAGGATGGGCGCCTGGCTGGCTTAGTCAGTTAAGCATCCGACTCTTGGTTGAACCTGCCATACCCACAGAAGAGGTCCATCCAGGCAGAAATCACTCAATGACTATGGTTTCTGGAAGGCCTGAGAAGAAGAAATTAAAGCCCAGAAGCCACAGCAGCAATGGGATACACTGCACCCCAATACTGGTGTCACAGCACCAAAGAGTCACAGGAAATTGGGGACCAGAACTTCAAAAGACTTCTACAATGTCTCTATTCTCCCACTGGGCTCCCTTCAACACTAGATGGAAGAATGGCCATAAGCTGAACCATGTCAAGCAAAGTAAGTAACTAAACAAAAAGGGGAGCCCAGCCCCTCTGGAATACATAAAGATACAGGTGAAAAGGGAAGTAGTTATTCACCATAATGTGGGCGCACAGTGGGTGACACTCAGCCCACAAGACAAAATGACAAAGGCAGTGGTTTGTATCTAACTGTCTGCCTGGCCACCCAGGGTTGGGGAAATAATTGTCTAAGACAACATTCCAAAAATGATGATAAAGACCAAACTAAAACACCTATGTGCCCTCTTTCCAGGCACCTCTCCCACCTGAAAAAGATTCAAGTTCTGGCAAAGAAGGAAGGTTAAATCAGATGTTTTCTCTGGGTAAATGAACAAGACAAACTGCTGTATCTTATACATTTTATGCTATAAAGACTCTTACAGAGTGTTCATAAATAAAGGTAGGATTAGAAAACAGAACACAGCTCAAGGCTAGTGCAGAGGGGGAAAAAAAAGGTTCTATTGCCCTCACCTCAAAGCACATAATCTGCTCTCCCGCAGAGAATAAGGTGCACCAATGTATGTTACACATATACTTGGGCAGTTGTGGGTGTTCTCCAATGTTCTCCATGGTCCCCAGCATCGGACGGCAGCACAATACAGCCATCTTGGCTGTTATCTGCCAGGAAGTCCTTAGCAGGACCGATGTTCTCAGACCAGCCATGCCTTGGGTTTTCCAACATAAACTACCCATCCTATGGGAGTATTTAAAGAGCTGCATGGATTAATGCATATAAAGCACTTACACTTTTACATACTACATATAATATTAACATATTAATTATATGTTAATACATATAAACTAACGTTTGCTGAATGCTTGCTTTTATTACTATTATCACTAGTGCTACTGGTTTCCCATCTCAACCACCATAACTGTTCCACAGTGAGATCAAGTAAGACCTAGAACCAACGTGTGGATGGGTGACTAGGGCTACAACTCCCCCACCAGAGTGTGACTTGACCGAGCTCATCCTGGACTAAAGCAGGCACAAGGGTTCACCATGTTTCAAAGTCTCCGGGAGGGACAGGGGAGAGAAGAGATGAAACCAACATCTGGTAAATTCTGGCAACATTCCAGACTCTCAACTATATATATATCTCCTCTTGTTTAGTGCCCACAGCAGTGTTTCTGAGTTCATCTTGCAGAGGCAGAACCAAAATAACCCTAGGATGTGGGGTGGGAAGAGCAGAGTGTGAGCTGCCACGGCAACTGTGGTCTTTTCTCTTCTCTGATTTCAGCCACACACAGACACACCCCATGATAGGTGTATCTCATCTGTTACTTGTTCATTCCTAGCACTGTTACTTCTTCCCAGAAAAGACAGCACGAAGGAGGGAGGGGGTAAAAAACTTTATAGGTAGGTTAAGAAAATAAATGATTGCCAAGCTGGTTTTAGTGTTTTTCAAAAGCAGATATAACCCTTGCTAGGGTATGATTTCTAACCTCTACACTCCCCAAAGGATCCAATCAAGACCTACTTGTACCATGAGCCCCACTGAGGGAGTGAGGAGAGTTAAAGGAAACTGGGGACCAAAGCAACCCCTATTTAGAAAGTGTAAAAGGACTCCTTCCTCCATGCATGTTTCATGGAAGGAAACCAAGAAATGCTCCTACCGGTTTATCTGCACTTTGTTCCTGAAGCACCTGCACCAGAGGAGGATGGGGTTATGTGTGGTGCGGTCTCCCAAGAACCTCAGGAATCTACTTAGGTCACTGCTAAAAACTTGATTCACTTAGGCCACAGCCATCCTCATGTGGTTTAACTGCTCATCTAAACCCCTGACACAAAGAGGAACCAAAAAGAAAAGTCAAACTCCCAAATTATGTAAGATAAGTAAATCTCCTGTAGTTTCCATTCACGACCTGCCCATCTTCAGGAATCTCTGGCCTTTTACCACAAGACTAGTGCTAAGGATAATAGGGAATACAACTACACTAAGGAGCTCAGTGTCCAAGCAGAGGCCTAGGGTTCCTACTCCAAACCTTTTCTTCTACTGAGGGAACATGAAAGTTATTAAGTTTGATAGTCCTTCCATAAGTTTTGTAAAGAAAGGCAGGAAAGAGAAGGGCTCCTGCTGTTCAGTGGGCATCATGCCCAGGAATATAGAAGGATCTCTCTCAGACAGGAAACAGGGCAAGAAAAGGGGGCTTTTCTATGGCACAAGGGTACATCTTTGTACCTCCTTTCACCCAGGACCCGACAAGGTCTAAGAACTGGAAGAGTCACTGAGAAGCTCCCCTGGTTCCATCCTGCATCTCACACCTCTTCCTCACGAGTCTGAATGAAGAAGTCCGAACTCTTTCTGCCTTCTCAAAATGTCCTTTGACAGGGAAACAACCAGTTAATGTCACTCATTCTTGCTAAGACCTGCCTGATGAGCTTGCAGAGCCCCAAACCTAAACGGAGTCAGGAGCTCTAGAAAAAATAATATTTATGCAGTGGGGTGAGGGGACAGCAAGAGGGAAGAGCAGGTAGAAATTAGTAGAATAGTACTTTACAATTGCATATCCCTTGATAGCATACAAAGCTCTCCATGTAGATGCTCTCTTAGAAACAGTTCTTCAACAGATAAGGAAGAAAGGAAAATACCAAGAGACCCTGCAGGATGGGAGTCTCCCACTCCCTCCTCCTTGAAGAACCCCACTTACCCTCTCTCTACCTCCCCTGCTCTCTCTGCACCCACCCCACGGTTGCTCTGGATTTAGAATCCAGACTGCTGATGAAAGAGGGAGGAGTTGAGCTCCCTCCTAAGCAGATTGAAATAAAACCACCAAATAATTAGAGAAGCAGCAGCAAAAAGATTTCATTCATCTTCCTCCTCAAAAGCCAAAGAGGGCTGCATTTTTCTCATCTGTGGTCAGTGAAGGGCTTGTTAACCATGTAAAGCAGGCACTATTCCCTTTAAATATCAAAAAATTGCCTCCTTTAAAGTCACTGACTTACTCCTTTACATGGCTCTCCTGGCCTGTCAACCTGCATTCTTCCTCCCCTAACCACTCCCTATTCCCTGTTCTCTCCAGGGAGGGCTCTGACTCACTGTAGACACAGCATTGGAAAACCTGGCCCAAGAACCAGCTACACCTGGGTGAGGCTACAGTGCCCGATGGCAAGAGCCCTCCACCCACACTGCCCCGGGAGTGCCCTGAGCTCTGCTCAACTCAAGGGAGCAGGGGAATTTAGTCATTACCCATTCAAGCCAGAGAACAGACTGCTGTTGAAGGAGCTGAGAGGATCCCTCCCACTCACCCACTATCACATTCACAAGGCTAGCCCTTCTATGTCATTGCCTAAACCTACCAAAAACTATGACCAGCTCAGAGAAAGAGGGAGCCCCTGAGTAACTGATGGAAAGTAAAGACCCCACATAACACACAACACAGTAAGTGTTCATAAATTCAGAAGGATAAAGGCAGGGAGCCAGAAGCCTCATCATACCTCTAAGGTTGTTGAGTCCCTCCAGAAACTTCTGGTACTTATAGGCATTCATGCCCCTGCCCAGCTGTGTTGGTTCAGTGGCTAGAAATAGGCAGCATGGCACGGTGACAGCTGAGAAGTGAGAGCCTTCAAACCGACTGGTCTCTACCACTGCGCCTCTGAGCCCCCAAGAACTGGACTTTGACCACATTTACATGTGACGTCACCAGAGAAGGCTTATTACATTACAGCCCTTTGTGGTCCTTCATTTGTTGCAGCGAGCGGAAATACCTCCCTAGGAGGGGACAGCCCCTCCTTTGGGCAAAAATGAGGCGGGAGACCACATCAGGCCCCTGCCTATCATCTGCCACCTCATCTGCCACCTTCTATCTAGACTCCAGCCCCAGCTCCACTGGGATTACTGCTCCTTTGGTTTAAACTCTGGGGAAAGAGGCTTTAATGCTTTTCAAGACACCAGTTAGGGGCTCATCTAACATTGGAAAATGAAACCTTTAAAGGGCTACACTCACCACAAGAATGTCACTGCAGGAGCTCTTGGGCAAATATCACATGGTAACAGGGCAGGTTTTACAAAATAAACAACTGACGCTGCACTCTGCTTACAGCAGTCCTGTTTACAGAATGGAACACAGCCACACACAGGCGAGACACTGCTGACCAACACAGTCCAAGACAGGGAGACAGAAGCAGAAACTGTGAAGCACACTTCCTAAATGTTAAATGCACAGTTCAGGGAGGGAGGGAGGAACTTTTCCATAGATAACAAAGGGGAAAATGCAGTTCAGACACCCCCCCCTTGTGCTCCCCACTCCAGGGCATTAATCAGCTCAGCTGACTTGTTTTTGGTTTGCTTTAATGATGTCAGTAGCTACTGTAAATTTCCTTCTACTCCATTAGCCTCAAAAAGACGACCCACCCCACCCCTTCACCCCGGCCCAATAATCACAGGCTCATAGCATAAGCTACACAGATTATATAGTAAGAGGGGAAAAAACTCTGAAATTTCGATAGCATCTCGTTGTAAGAAATTCAAAATAGGGCACCTGGGTGGCTCTTGACTACAGCTCAGGTCGTAATTTCAGGGTCATGAAATTAAGCCCCACATGGGGCTCTGTGCTCAATGGGGAGTCGGCTTCAGATTCTCTCTTCCTTTTGCCCCTCCCCCAACTCATGCACATGTGCCCATACTCTCTCTCTCTCAAATAAATCCTTTTTAAAAAGCAGCTCATCTGCACCATTATACTCATCTTTTAAAATGTCTTTATAAAAAAACTGTAAATTTTAATTTACATATGAAAAAATAGGTTAAGCAATCTGCCTAGAAGTCACACTCTGTACTCTGCCTCACCTTACCACAAAAGCCTTGGCATCCTAGAAACCCATGCATGCATAACCAATGGATACAGACTCCACAGCAGAACCCCTCACAAGAGAGACACCCCTCTCCCAGTCCTGAAGGTTTTCTAAGCAACCTGCCATGCAGGCTGCCATTCAGTGACTAGGGGTAGAATTCACAGTGTGTCAAATATAATGTTCCACAAAACTTCCAAGTATGCAGGTTGGATGCAGGTGAAGAAACTATAAGAAGCACTGTGAAAACAAAGACAGAAGAGAGTGTACCCACTTGAAAATATCAGGCTAAATAATATAACAGCTACTAAGATCATAGAGAAGGGAACATTTTAAAATAATAAAAGTACCCAACCCAAGCATTTGGGCCTTCTGATGCTGCCAGTCAGCCAACACCACCAACAAGGTAGCCACCACTTGTGTAGATCTGTGTATTTCCTAGGAGTCATGAGGACACAATACCTACTTCCTTTTCTCAAAAGAACTATTCCATGGGCAAGAGTCAATAGTTAAAAGGGACCTTAATGTTTTCAAGAGCATAAGTTAGACAACTGGAAACAGCAAAAAACCAAAAATACAGATTCTATGATGTTTTACTGTGAGAATCACTGTATCCTTGAGGTCACTGAGTCCAAAAGACAAGGTCCTTAGATTCCTCATCTGTGAAGTAAGGCTGTGGACAGAGGAAGGCAAGCATTGAACATCAGTTCAGATCCTGTGTCTCTTCCTGGCATTATTCCACTTATTTCTCCAGGAATAAAATGAGTAACAGAGTACAGTGCAAATAATTTGGGTTGTAGAGTCAAAATACCTGGATTCCAGAATTTATCTCAAGATCCAAATTTGCCACCAACTAGCTGTGTGAGCAGGAGCCCCAAATTCCTATAAAACACTAGTTATTCTTTTCTTTTTAGGTTATGAACTCGAACAAGAATCTGATGAAAACCAAGGATACGTTCCCTAGAAAAAGGCACATATTCACCTACAAACAGACTACTGTTTACAAGTGGAGAGGGGTCAGTGAACCACAGGTAGATAACCTCTAAACTGATCTCCATGATCCATCCTGTGTCATGATCTGAAAGCAATTAACATAGTGCAATGTGAATATAAGAATGTAAAAGAACGATCAATTAGCCAGGGCAGAGCTGGGTCCTCTTGCTTTAACACCACTATAAAATCCTATTTGGAGACTCCTCCCACCCAAAGGAGCAAAGCGCCCAGACAACAGGAATCTCACAGCAGGAAAAACTGACTTTTAAAATAGCCACTTGAACTAAGTGCATTTAAAAGACAACACATGCTAGTTTGTCATTTCCTCTGTGTGTTTCACCACTGATATTGTTTAATAACATTTTATCAGATAAAAATTAAACAAAAACAAGGATGTTTGGCATTATAGAGTGAGAGATGGTTCCAACTCAAGGCTTTTGGAAGGGGGGAGGGTCAGTAGCCTCAACCCCGGTTATATTCTTGCAGTCCAAGGACTTTTCCTCAATCAGAGCATTTCAAAGCACCACAGACAGTCCAATACCTCTACATACTCTTTGTGGCCACTCATCTTTTATCCCCCTCGGTCCCACACGGCGAAGAGTGGGGCAAAACCTCACGTGGCAGAAGGGATGCTCCCCGAAGTTCCAGACAAAGATGAACAATATGAAAAGGCTCAGAATCTGGCAGTCTAATAGGCACTCTCTGGCCAGCTGCTGACAGAGGGGAAAAAAAGCCCTGCTGTCTCCAACAGCCCTGACAAATGCACAGACACCTCGGAACGAAGTGGAACTTGACTGAATGCAGGCTGATCAGGAAGTGCAGAGGACAGCGCATGAGATGTAGTCCTTAGGGCTGCCTGCTCTCTAGTGACAGGAGGACAGTTAAAAAGGAATACTTGCCCTGCCCTTGAGCGGGCTCAGGGACACCAGAACCTTGGTGGAGTGAAGGCCTGAGTCAGATTCAGGGTATAAGTCCTGAAACAGGAGAACAAGTCTGCCAGTAGAGAATTACAACTGAGGAGAAAGTTCTAGGCTGATGAAGAGAGAAAAAGCCCTATTCTGGAGTTCACAGTCCCCCAAAACCCCTCTACGAATCAATAACTTCCATAATTCTTCCAAAGCAATCTTTCTTCTAAAAACAAAGGTCCCTCTCCTATAGGCACCCCCATGTCAGGGTGAGGGAAGCTAAACCTGGAAGGCCAGTTCAAGGAATTCGCCCAGCCATTCATTCTACATACATCTGTTGCCTACTCACCACACACCAGGCACCAAGGCAGGGGCTAGGAACACAGAACCCAGAGTCTAACGGGATAGAGAGCAGGACAAAAAAAGGAATCAGTCTGCTCAGATTCAGGAAAGATGAGGGTCATAGGTGGTCCAACTGAAGGCACAGCTGACTTCCAACTGCTCACTCTCTAGACCAGCCCTAAAGACAAGAGGTTTAGGGGCATGAAAGGTGACTCTCCTCGTATAAATACATCCATTTCCTTTCAGGCCAGTTGCTACTGTTACTCCAAAGCAGCTGCTGACCCAGGAAGACAGCCAGTGACTTAAGAAGCCAGTAACAAAAGCAGGTGCCAGGTTCATGGTCCTATTCAGGAGCAACAAAGATCACTTTCTTCATTGTCTCCCCCTGACAGTAGTGTCTGATGGAGAAAGGGGTTGAATTACACCTTGTCCCTCTGGTCTGCTAGAGAGAAAATGAGTTTGCCATCTGAAGAAAGAGCTGTCCCTAGGGCCAGAGCTGCCTCTGCAGGGCTGAGAAACAGAAGACAAAAGAAGTCAGACCTCATGCTTAGAAGGAGAGAACCGAAATGGCAAAACCAAGGGAGGCTCTAAAGAGAACTAAGTGTGGGCCTGGTAGCAAAGGTCTAAGAAGCTCTGCCCACTCTGTGCTCACCCCAGGCCTGGAGAGCTACTTTGTGTGGACCATACTTACACTCTGGATTCTGGCAACAAGTTTAAAAAGGCCTTGTGCTTTAGGCCACATGCTCTCAAATCAGTTCTCTCTCCTTGATCCTTTTCTTTCGGTTGTGTGGTCTACAGAAAAATGGGTGAATCCTAGGAGTCTTCTCCTCCCTACAGTGGTTATGTAATAGTAGAAGACCAAACAAGGTGAAAAGGACTGACAGTTGGGAAGAAAGGCAAAAATACATACTCTTGGGGCGCCTGGGTGGCTCAGTTGGTTAAGCGACTGCCTTTGGCTCAGGTCATGATCCCGGAGACCCGGGATCGGGCTCCCTGCTCGGTGGGAAGCCTGCTTCTCCCTCTCTCACTCCCCCTGCTTGTGTTCCCTCTCTGGCTGTGTTTCTGTCTGTCAAATAAATAAAATCTTAAAAAAAAAAAAAAAAAAAAAAAAAAAAAAAAAAAAAAAAAAAAAAAAACGTACTCTTAAGGTCAATCTGTACCTGCCATGACCTCTGATTCCAGCTCTACCTTAGACTAAAGAGCCCCTCTAGGTTTATAACATCATAGAGCAATCTAAAAGCCTCATGAGGCATTCTGGGGACCTAAGTAAAAGGTTAGAGACAAGAGTCACCTACTATTGGAACAAGGTTATAGACCTCCAGCAGAAAGATGGGCGGGAAAGACATTTATTTCAACAAAAGCATCCTGATACAGCTACAGGCACCCAGGTATAATAGAGATCAACAGTTGCCCCTTCCTCCAGGAAGAGTTTCTCTCACCACATCCACCAGGACCCAGAGGAAACAGCTGCGCTGTGTGTCAGCTAAAGGTACCCAGTAAGGAGAACCACATTTAGTTATGCTGACAAACCCCAGGAGGGATTTGCTTGCTGGCTCAATTCACCTGACCGCCTCCACCAGCAAATAAAACAAATCTCCAAGACGACAGGCCACCAACTTCCCGTAGCATTCTTATGTTGCTTTTGAGCAGAGGAAGGAGGCAAAATAAACATTTTTCAAACTCAGATTCTAGACACTAAAAATAACATAATGGAATTTTCCTCTGAAGCTGCCTGTTCCTAAAAATGAGGTTATATTAAAAAAAAAAAAAAGTCCAAGATAGACTGTATAGTGATGACTCCAGAATGGCAAGGTATGTGTTCTAAGAAACTTAGTATCTTCAGTCTAAGATAATATTCAACGGGAAAACATCACAATGTTAAGGAGGGGCTAAAAGTACCTAATAGGCAGAAACTCAGTAAAGGCTCAACAACTCTTTCATGAGTAGTGCATACATATATGTATCTGCTATAGTGTTATCTATACTTGTCTCCATGCTTGAAATAGTCATAATAAAAAACCAAAGTCATGGATCAGACTATCCATCAAATTCACAAATATATATACTATTTGGCCAGCAACTGCACACCTAAGAATTTTTCCTATAGATATACATATGCAAAAATGACAAGTGACACGTGTACAACAGGTTATTCACTGCAGCATTTTGTAATAACAAAAGATCATCCATCAGTAGGGAACTGGCTAAATAAATTTACATCTACATAAAGAAATAATAAGCAGGAGAGGGGGGAAGAGAAGATCTTTAGGAGCTGAAACAGATTAATCTTCAAAATATAGTAAGTAGGGACGCCTGGGTGGCTCAGTTGGTTGAGTGACTGCTTTCAGCTCGGGTCATGATCCTGGAGACCCGGGATCAAGTCCCACATCGGGCTCCCTGCTCGGCAGGAAGCCTGCTTCTCCCTCTCTCACTCCCCCTGCTTGTGTTCCCTCTCTGGCTGTGTTTCTCTCTGTCAAATAAATAAAATCTTTAAAAAAAAA
>PITA01027334.1:0-21085 GCA_004023965.1 Spilogale gracilis | reverse complement strand
GCATGGTCTCACTTACTTGCGGTGCATGAGGGGCAAACTGGAGGACAGTGGCAGAAGGAAAGCAAATGGGAACTAGGGTCATCTAGGGAGGAAAACGAAACAACAGAGACTTTGAACACAGAAACAAACTGAGGGACTTGGAGGGAGGGGGGTGGAGGGATGGGAGAGCCTGGTGGTGGGTACTGGGGACACCTAAAGCATGGAGCACTGGGTGTGGGGAATGGGGAATGAATCTTGAAACACTGGGAAAAAAATTTAGTAACAATAAAAAAAAAACAGAAAAAAAAAAAAAAAAAAAAAAAAAAAAAAAAAAAGGGTAAAAAAAAAAAAAAAGAAAAGAAAAGCTTCACAGACTTACACTAATTGAGGATTTTACAATCCATTATTCATATCCACACTAACCATTCTTTCTTTACATAGTTGTTTGACTGTTGTTTGAGAGTACTCAAAATGGCTAAGAGAATAAAGAGTGTTTAGTTTCCTCAAAGAGAAAAGTAAAAAAATCTTTCAACATTATAAATGTGGCAGCAATATATTTGCTTTGAAATTGGCTCACAGTTTTAAAAACTTTATTTATTTATTTGAGAGAGAGAGAGGGAGGGAGAGAGAGAGAGAGAACTCATGTGGGAGTCATGTGGGAATCATAGGGAAAAGGAGAAACAGATTCCACAATGAGCAGGGAGCCCAATCAATCCCAGGACCCTGAGATCATGACCTGAGCCAAAGGCAAATGCTTAATTATCTGAGCCACCCAGTGCCAATATGGATTCACTTTTAAACATCAGTCTTACTGGGAGCATGATGCTGTTTATAAGCTACTCACCAACCCTAAAGGAGAAAATTTTCTGATCTTAAGAGAATCATCTGCTATCTCACTGTCTAGGTTACAAACAGATAAAAGCTGTAGCAAGTATTGTCCAAACTCCACTCTCCTGGTTTCTAAGTCAGCAAAAGAGGGTCAAATTTCTCTTCTAATTAGAAAAGAAGGAAAGATAAGTTGGAAGCCAAGCAGATGTGAAAACACCCACACTTATTCAATGCTGTGACCACAATCATACCACTTCCTCATTTTTCACTCACAAACTGCTCAGAGGAGGAACTTCCTTTGGGTGGGGAGATAGCAGGAATGCTGGAGACATTCTGGGTCCAAAACAAATTCCCCCTGGGTGCGGCACTTAGAACAAACCTACCACCTCCCCCCACAGAACATAGGCACTACAGAGGGCTATGGGAGCCCTGAGCTCTAAAGGATAGAGCTGTGGCTGGAGCCATAGAAAATTGAGGGGTGGCATTAGGCAGTGAGATTAGAGGCTTTGTGAGTGGGCTAAGCATACGTCCACGTTATCCATCAGACTCTTGCAGCAACTGAGGGGCTGATACCAACACCACTTGGCTGGAAGTGATTCCCAGGCTCCTAAATGGATCACTGTATTAGTTTCCTATTGCTGATATAACAAACTTAGTAGTTTAAAACAGTGTAAACATATGCCCTTACAGTGCTAAAGGTCATAAGATTTAAATGTTTCCTTCTACAGGCTCTAAGGGAGAATCTGTTTCCTTGCCTTTTCTGACTTCTAGAAGCTACCTTCCTTCCTCAGTACAGGGTTCCTTTCCCCATCTTCAAAGCCAATCTCATATGAATCATCTCCTCTCTTCTCTGATCTCCTACCTCCCTTTTATATGAACTGTTAGCAAGGATCTTGCTAACAGTTAGCAAGGATCTTGTTGAGAATCTTGGCATCCATATTCATCAGTGATATTGGTCTGAAGTTCTCCTTTTTGATGGGGTCTTTGTCTGGTTTGGGGATTAGAGCGATGCTGGCTTCCTAGGAAGAGTCCTGAAGTTTTCCTTCCGTTTCTATTTTTTGAAAGAGCTTCAGGAGAATATGTGTTATTTCTTCTTTGAATGAATGGTAGAATTCCCCAGAGAATCCATCTGGTCCTGGACTCTTGTTTTGGGGGAGGTTTTGGATCACTGCTTCAATCTCATTACTAGATATAGGTCTATTCAAATTGTCAATTTATTCCTCTTTCAGTTTTGGTAGTTTACAGGTTTCTAGGAATGTATCCATCTCTTCTAGGTTGTTAAACATATTGGCATATAATTGTTGATAGTAATTTTTTTTAATGATTGTTTCTATTTCCTTGGTGTCAGTCGTGATCTCTCCCCTTTCATTCATGATTTTATTAATTTGGGTCTTCTCCCTTTTCTTTTGGATGAGTTTGGCCAGTGATTTATCGATTTTATTGATTCATTCAAAGAACCAGCTTCTAGTTTCATTGATGCGTTCTACTGTATCTCTAGTTTCTTATTCATTCATCTCTGCTCTAATCCTTATTATTTCCCACCTTGTGTGGGGGGTTGGTTTAATTTTTTTAAAGATGTGACTACGATCTCCTCATTGGCAGATCTTAGGAGGAGGATCCCATGGTGGCTGTGATCACCTACCTAGGGCTGGGCCTCTCTCTGCTGTGCCTCCTCCTGGTAGCACTCACTTTTCTGCTGTGCAGAGCCATCCAGAACACCAGCACCTCAGTCCACATACAGCTCTCAATCTGCCTCTTCCTGGCCCACCTGATCTTCCTCATGGCCATTGACCGGACTGAGATCAAGGTACTGACACTGTCACAGAGGACCCCTGCCCTGCCATATGGGATGATCAGTTCGTGGAACATTGATAAAAATAGCCTTGTGTCTAGGGAGGTTAGATGGGTAAGTAGCCTATTTCACATTGACTAATAAACTAGAAGACAAACCCTCTCCTGACAACTTGACCATACACATGAGAGTTCTCTCCAAAGACAAAGTATAGGACAGGTCCCATGTCCACTCTCTACCCTGACAGTCCCTCCTTGTGACACCTTTCTCCTCCCCAGATGCTGTGTGCCATCATCGTGGGTGCCCTACTCTATCCCTACTTGGTCTCCTTCACCTGGATGCTGCTGGAGGGTCTGCACCTCTTCCTCACTGCATGCAACCTGATGGTGGTCAACTACTCCAGCATGAGCAGGTTCATGAAGAAGCTCATGTTCCCTGTGGGCTATGGAGTCCCAGCTGTAATTGTGGCCATTTCTGCTGCATCCAGGCCTCAACTTTATGGAACACCTTCCCAGTAAATGCAAATTTCCACTGTCCTTCTCTTCTCCAGCATGACTATGGCCATAATAGAACCAATAGGTATTTAATTCCACCAGAACATGATAAGCAGAAAAAGTCAGTGACCACTCCAAGGACATCTACCTGCTGGAAGATTGTGTTCATTGAAGGGACTGTTTTTATCTAAGTCCTTAAGATTTAGTTATTTTTTAATTATTTTCATTTTCATCCCATTTTTAATTTTATTTAAATTCAATTAGCCAACTTATACCACATCATTAGTTTCATCCCATTTTATTTTTTTCTTTTTCAATTATTTATATAAATTCAAGTTAGTTAACATACATCATTAATATTAGTTTCAGGTTAGAATTTAATGATTCATCACTTACATACAATACCCAGTCCTCGTCACAAGTGCCCTCCTTAATTTCCATCACCCATTTAACCCATCTCCCTAACTACCTCCCTCCATCAACCCTCAGTTTGTTCTCTATAGTTATGAGTCTGCTTTCTGGTTTGCCCCCCTTTTTTCTTTTTCCCCCTATGTTCATTTGTTTTGTTTCTTAAATTCCACATATGAATGAAATAATAGGCTATGTATCTTTCTCTGATGAGATTTATTTTTTTTAAGGTTTTATTTATTTGACAGAGAGAAACACAGCCAGAGAGGGAACACAGGGAGGGAGAATGAGAGAGGGAAAAGCAGACCTCCCACCGAGCAGGAAGCCCGATGTGGGACTCGATCCCATGTCTCTGGGATCATGACCTGAGTCGAAGGCAGTCGCTTAACCAACTGAGCCACCCAGGCGTCCCAATTTAATTATTTTAAATATTAATTATGAAATATAATAATTATATAGTATAAATTATTTTATATTAACAATTATATAAAATATTAATTATTATGAATTAATATATAGTGAATATATATAAGGTGACTATTTTTTATCTTTTAGATTTAATTATTTCGTTATTTGTGGGGTAGAGAGGCTTATTTTTTTTCTTAGTTTCAGGAGCAGAATTTAGTGATTCATCAGTTGCATACAACATCCAGTGCTCATTACAACAAGTGCCCTCCTTAATGCACATCACACAACTACACTATCCCCTCATCCTCCAACCCTCCAGCAACTTTCAGTTTGTTTCCTACATTAAGAGTCTCTTATAGTTTGTCTTCCTCTCTGTTTTTATCTTATTTTATTTCTCTTTCCCTTCCCCTATGTTCATCTGTTTTGTTTCTTAAATTCCACATATAATTGAAATCATATGGTATTTGTCTTTCTTGACTGACTTATTTCACTTAGCATAATACCTTCTAGTTACATGCACATTGCTGCAAATGACTAGATTTAATTCTTTTAATGGCTGAGTAATATTCTAGTGTGTGTGTGTGTGTGTGTGTGTGTGTGTGTGTGTGTGTATTAAGTTTGGTGTTATTTATAGATTTCAGCTACTAGCATTTTATCTAATAAGATATTTGCAAATATTTTCTCCCATTCCATTGGTTGCCCTGCAGTATTGTTGATTGTTTCCTTTGCTGTCCAAAAAGTTTTTATCTTGAAAAGGTCCCAATGTTCATTTTTGCTTTTGTTCCCATTGTCTTTGGAGACATGTCTAGTAAGAAATCGCTATGACTGAGGTCAAAAAAAGTTGCTGCTTGTATTCTGCTCTAGGATTGATCGATTTCTGTCTCAAAATTAGGTCTGGCATCTACTTTGAGTTTATCTTTGTGTGTTGTGTAAGAAACTGGTCCATGTTCATTCTTCTGTATGTGGCTATCCAATATTCCCAACACAGTTTGTTGAAGAGACTATCTCTTTTCCATTGGATATTCTTTCCGACTTTGTTGAAGATTAGTTGACCATAGAGTTGAGGGTCCATTTCTGGGTCCTCTATTCTTCAATTATTTTAAATATTAACTGTATATTATATAAATGACTATGTATTAGTATATTAATTGCATCTCATATATTAGTAAATGTCTATTAATAAAAGACTGTGGACTCTGAGGAAGGGAGGTGGGGGGATTGGTGAACCTGGTGGTGGGTATTAAGGAGAGCACGTATTCCATGGAGCACTGAGTGTGGTGCATAAACAGTGAATCTTGGAACATTGAAAAAATAAAATAAATTATTAAATAAATATATAGATATATAAATAAATAAAATGAGAAGAATAAAAAACAGTAAAATAAAATATTCATTGTATTAATTGAGGGGTTTTTTTAATCTAGAAAACAAAACTGACATTTGTGTAAATTCCTTCCCTATCCTGATTTTAAGAGAAATGAAGGGTCATTTGGACAAAATAACTGTGACCACAGCTAAGATTTAGACATCACTTCTGTTGTATAATCACTGTTCTAAATATTTTTCATGTGTCAGCTCAAATCATCCTCCCAACAACCTGTGCAGTAGAAGCTAGTATTAGGCCATATGACAGATGAGGAACTGAGGCATAAGGAGATTAACTAATGTGGCTGAGTTCACACAGCTGGTTGGTAGCAAAGCTGGGGTCACCTCCCATCTGGCACTCACACCATGAACTTATCATGGTGACATGAGTGCTCAACTGCATCAGCAAGCCCTGGCCAGCTGGCCTCCTTAGGAAGTTGAGCATAAAGGTCAGCAAATTTTTCCCATAAATGGCCAGATAATCAATATTTCTAGATTTTTGGGTCCTAGGGTCTCTGTGGCAACTACTCAGCTCTGTCCTCAGAGCATAAACAAAACAATAGACAATTTGGGAGGGATTAGTATATGTTCCAGTAAAACCCACTTACAATAGCAGGCGGCAGCTGCCTGCTTTGCCAACACCTACCTACGATGTTTCCCTTTGATGCTTCCTTCTGAGTCCCTCTGACCCTTTTTCCAGTCCTCACACCTCCCGCCTCACTCACAGATCCCCTCTCTGGGGATAAATTCCAACTCTATCATTGATCTCAGTGTGGCCTTGAGATGCCTGACCTGTGAGTGTGTAAGTACCTGTGTATCATTATTCCTCAATAAGTTGTGTAATGCACAGGAGCCTTACTGCTGGGGCAGGCTCACTCTTTGGTCTCATTTGGGTTTTTTCACTCACTTCTTGCATGGTTCAAAATTTTCACCTTGTCTACATTTACTCATCCATATCTCAGATTAAAAAAAAATCAGTCTTTTGATTTGCCTCCATCTCAATTTTTGTCTTATTTTTTTTCTCCTTCCATTCCACTATGCTCATCGGTTACACAGTGTTGCTTCAAAGTATAGGACATTTTCTTTATGCTTCCACACACATATTTGAAAATGCTTCTTTCATGAAAAAGGATATTAGTTGAGAGATCCATTCTACACAGAGTTGTTTTATTAAGTATATGGCATTTTCCTTATGCTTCCACACTTACATTATGGGAAGACCCAAATATCTATCAACAGATGAATAGACTTAAAAGGTGGCACTTACATATACAATGGAATGTTACTCAGCCATCAAAAGAATAAAATCTTGCCATTGGCAATGATGTGGATGGCACTAGAGAGTATTGTTCTCAGTGAAATAAGTCAGTAAGAGAAAGAAAATATCATATGCCTTCACTTATATGTGGTATTTAAGAAACAAAACAGAAGAATATAGGAGAAAGGAAGGAAAAATAAAATAAGATCAAAACAGAAAGTCAAGCCATAAGATACACTTAACTATAGGAAACAAACTGAGGATTGCTGGAGGGGAGATGGGTGGGGGTATGGAGTAATTGGATGATGGGCATTAAGGAGGGCACTTGAAGTAATGACCTCTGGGTACTGTATGCAATCAATGAATTACTAAATTCTACCTCTGCAACTAATAATACAGTATATGTAATATTTAAATAGAAATTTTAAAAAACAAACAAAAACAAAAAACTGTTCAGTTCCTTCAGGGAAACTCTTTCCAACTATTGGGATCTTGTCGGTGACGGTACGTGATCTGCCCCTCCCACCATGCCGCAAGCAATACCAATATACTTAATAGTTTATATGTAATATACTTAATAGTTTAAATGTGGCTCCTTAAAGTTTCCATGACCACCTATTCACCTTTTGTCTGTGTGACCACTCTGCCTTGCACAGCCAGAGGAGAAAACATTTCATTGAGATAAGACAAGACAGAACCAATTGTTTGCCTAAAGCTAGATTGATGTGACTGCCAGTGGACCAAGGTCTGTTTCCTCCCACAATTAGGGATGCTCTGTCCTAAGTTTATGCACCTGAACGACGCTGATGTCTTGGAGAATTTATGATTGGAAACCTGAAAGAAGTCTGTGTAAGCTCTTACAAAACTCTCTTATCATACACCCTTCCCTCGAGATGATCTGTAACAAAAAAAGCTTTAAATAAAGAACCCTGAAGACACAGTTTTCAGGAGATCCCCACACCACTCTTCAAGTCCAGTCTCCTCATATCACCGACTCCGTCACCACCTTCTGGAAACCCTGACTGTTGCCAGGGCTGGCTCCCAGCAGGATCTCCTATACCCCCAACTATATGATGGATCCAGCTACATACCCTCACAGCTCCTCTAACCTGATGATAAAGTTCACCATCTTGATTTTGTCTATTGTCTAATTTTTGATCCTCTAACTTCATTAGTGTCTCCCAGAGGACTGAGATGACTCTACCCTAATCACAACTGGGTCTTGAGAGACAGCCATATTTCCTGACACAGAGGAACTTCATATTTTTCCAAATATGTATATATATATATATATATATATATATATATATATATATATCTTATTTTACTGATTGATTCTGGTTTTTTTCCTTTAGAAAATTATACTTATTTCTGCTAGCATTTTTGGAGGCCAAGACTTAAAAGAGCTCATTGAAAGGGATTTATGTTTCTTAATAACAACTTTATTACAGAAGGCTTCACATGGAATAAGCTGAACATACTGAATGTATACAACCTAATGAGTTTGGGGATAAGTATACATCCATGGAACCATGAACACTATTAAAAAGCATATACAAAGTTTCAGTATAAGATAAATTGGATCAACATTTCAATTATAAATCACTGTGACTATAGCTGACAGTGTTGTATGTATGCTGAAATTTTGTTATGAGGGTAGATCTTATGTTCAATGTTCTTAAACAACAGTAAAATAATAAGAATAATAATGATGAAGGTGGCAGGAGGAAACATTAGAAGGGGAAGTATATGTTTATTTATCAATCCTTTATCCATAAAGGCACACATTTTCTTGAATCTCTTCCCATCTTTCTCTTAGATGCTGGCTCCACACAGACAAAGGATTCATCTGAACCTTCCTTAGCCCCACCTGCACCATCTTCTCTGTGAGTAATGGATGACATCAGAGCAGCCTGCCTGCCCAGCTGAGGCTCATTCCAAGACCAGTTGTATCAGGAGGGGCTCCCAGGAGTCAGGAATTCCCATTGCAAAGCCAGGAATCAGGTGTTTCATGAGACCTGTCACCTTCAGTGATAAAATTTGGAATTCCCATGCAAACTGAATTGAAGTGGTCACCAAAGTTACAGTACAAACATGGTCCTGAGTTAGTGGATGTTTGGTCTGCTTTTCTAGGACTGTTAGAAACACAAAAGCTTCTTTCCTGACAGGATAGGAGCTGGATGAGCTAGGAAGAAGGTTTTCCAAATGTGGAGTGTAGTTAAAATGCCTGTGGGTTTTCAGCAGATTAATCTGGCTTTCTTTCTGATGACCTTCTGGATTGTGAAAAACAAACTCTCCTCACTCAACAGCGATGTGTCCACCCTTCAGAACACAAGGTGAGGATGGGTCACAGATATGCACCATCCCCCATGCAGAACATTATCCTCACACCTCCAAGGCTCTGGTGTCCCTTCTCAGGGCTCCTGAGGGAACTGGAGGAGGGACAAGCACAGCCACCCTCCTTGGCACCCAGCTCAGATTCTGTGGTTTGTTGCTGACACCCATGCCAAAAACATTCTATCCATACACAACCCCAACAACAAACCACTTTTGCTTCAGAGAAAGTCAACTTTGTTCTGATAAGCAGGTATTGCTATCAGGGCCCTCTGAAAAAAGATCCTGAGAATACTCATATCCTTATAAGACACTCAGAAAATCACATAACAGTTTTTCAGAACCAGCACACCCCATAATTCCATCAAACTCATATTCTGAGTGTCACCATTATCCTTAGCCCTAGTCAAAGTGCCATCCTGGACCCAAATAGTGTTTCTCTTCAAGGAATCATTGACAATAAAAGTCAAAGTTGGTCACAACTCAGTCAGAAGCATCATGGAGTGGACATGAAACCAGCACTGGTTTTGTTGATGTGGGTGCATCATGACATTTTTCCTCCTCCTACCCAGGATGCTGACATTTAAAGCCACAGCTCAACTGCTCATCTTGGGCTGTGCATGGTGTCTGGGCATCCTGCAGGTTGGTCCAGCTGCCCATGCCATGGCTTACCTCTTCACCACCACCAATAGCCTGCAAGACATCTTCATCTTCCTCGTGTACTGCATCCTCAGCCAGCAGGTACTAATGCCCAGTTCCCACCCAGGACCCTTCTCATCCTCACTCCCCTCAGGGAGCTGATCCAGGCATGCTCTGCCTCTGAAGTTCAAGGAACAATACAAGAAATGGTTCAAAGGGATCAGGAAAACCAAATCTGAGTCTGAGAAGTACATGCTCTCAAGTGGGACCATGTCCGATGCCTCCAAACACAGTGGGTAAGATTATACAGTATTCTCAGAGCACTTCACTAACCAATCCACTTATAATCTCATGCCTACCTCAATGAACAACATGGGTATATAGAAGGCAATGCTCTTGGATAGTTCACACTTAGTTTACCCTGGGATACACCTGAAGGCATTCCCTGTCTTGAAAGGAGGTCTTCTTATACTCACACTCCCTGAGGTTCTATGCTCACATTGACCTTTGCACAAGACTGTCCTCTTTCCCCAAAATTGTAGAACATCCACTTCATGTGACATGTTGAAAATGGTTTCTAATTGTACTTGGTTAGAATATACAAAAGGCAGATACTTACAGGCAGAGACGGAAACTTGGTCAGCTAAATAGTTAGGAATTAATGATTGGGAGCAGTAATGCACAAACTGCGCAGTCACCACCTACCCTTTATCCCAAGTCATTCTGGAAATAAAGTGAAACTCACAGGATTTGTGTTGATTTCCCAGATTTTCAGCCTCCTCTACTTTCCCCCAACTTCAGTGCTCCCCACACCCTGCCTGGCAAATCATATGCACATCTCTTCCCCCACTTGCTTATCCTCCTTACAAAACTGTTCCTTCCCAAAAGCTCTACTAATCAAAATGTCATCCTTTGAACTCTTTCCTCTTCCCAGCAGATGTTCTTACTAACTTCTTCATATAGAAAACATGAGTCAGCAGGATGAAACAAGGTTAATTTTGAACTCTAAAAAACACCATTTGGCATCTTGTTCATTGTCTCCTCATTCTATCTTCTCACCACAGATAGACAAAATATGCTTCCTACCTTTTCTTTAACAATTTTATTTTATTTTTTTAGTGTTCCGGGATTCTTTGTTTATGTACCACACCCAGTGCTCCATGCATTACATGCCCTCCTTAATACCCACCACCAGGCTCAACAATTCTCCACCCGCCTCCCTTCCAAAACCCTCAGTTCATTTCTCAGAGCCCATAGTCTCTCATGTGTCATCTCCCTCTCTGATTTACCCCAGTTCACATTTCTGTTCCTTCTCCCACTGTCCTCCATGTTACTCCTTATGCTCCACAAGTAAATGAAACTATATGACACTTGACTTTCTCTGCTTGGCTTATTTCACTTAGCATAATCTCCTCCAATCCCGTCCAATGTTGCAACAAAAGTTGGATATTCATCTTTTCTGATGGAGGCATAATATTCCATTGTATATATGGTCCATATCTTCTTTATCCATTTGTCTGTTGAAGGGCACCTTGGCTCTTTTCACAGTTTGGCGATTGCAGCCATTGCTGCTATGAACATTGGGGTACATATGGCCCTTTATACTTTTACCTAACTTTTCATTAATAAGTTATAGATTGTATGTTTGGCAGAACAAATTATCATTTGTTGATAATAAAGAATACTTATTCAAGGGAGGTTAGGTCAAGGTGAAGATCAATCAGATATCTCTTGTGTTTGTGGTGTTGTGTTTTTAATGAATTGTGTTCATGTTTTTACTTGCTATCAAAAACAAAGTTTTAGGGCACCTGGGTGGCTCAGTTGGTTAACGACTGCCTTTGGTCATGATCCTGGAGTCACAGGATCAAGTCCCACATCAGGCTCCCTGTTCAACAGGGAGTCTACTTCTCCTTCTGACCTTCCCCCTTCTCATGCTCTCTCTCTCTCTCTCATTCTCTCTCTCTCAAAAAAAAAAAAAATAAAACCACTTTAAAAAATAAAAAATAAAAAATCTTGGAGCCCTAAAAAAATAAAATACAAGTAATAAAAAAGAAAAATAAATCCTTAAATCATGCTACTTAAAAGATAAATAAGACTGGGAGCAGAAGATGGCAGAAGGCCAGGTGACTGCATTTTGGAGAGTTCCTGAAGTGAGATCAATTCCTGCAAAAAAAACACTACAGAAACACTGTGAGCACCCATGATCAGCCTGAAATGTGATATTTTGCACTTCTGGATCACCATGGGAGACAAGGACCATCGGCAAAAAGGTAGAAACAAGTGAGAGTGACTGGAGGCTTACCCCCAGAGATGGGGCATGGGGGAGGAAGCCCTCAGAGCTGAACCATTGAAATCAAATATCCCAGCACTAAAGTGCTCTGTGCGCGGGGAATAACAGCAGATTATGGTCTGATTCAGGGCGAGGCAGAACCAGGATGCAGCAGAGCCAGCAGCGTGGAGTCTGCTTTTTCACCGCAGCCGTGGGTAGATGGGGATCTGCAGGGAGAGAGAGTGTCCTGTGCGGCACAAAAGAACTCAGCAAAACCAGTGGCAAGGAGTCTGTTTTTCCACCATGGCAGGGGGGAGACAGGGATCCGCAGGGAGAGGAAGTACCCCGCAGCTCGAGGGAACTCAGAGGGGCTGGGGTGCGGACTCTGTGTCTCCACTGCTTAAGACAGAGGAGCAGGGTTTTGCAGAGAGAAAGACTGCCCTGTGTGGCACAAAGGAAATCAGGGAAAACAGCAGTGCAGAATCTATTTTCCTGCCACTCTCTCTCTTTTTATTTCTTTCCTTTTTCCCCTTTCCTCCACTGCTTTTCTCTCCCACTTCTCACCAGCCATGGGCCAGGCACAGACCCCCCAGGGAAGGCAATTTTGCAGAATTGCACGGGACCTGTGGAGCTGAGGGTCCCTTGGGACAGACAAGGTCATGCGACCCAAAATCAGTCGGGGTTTAAAGGTGCGGGTGTGAAATGAAAAGCAAGGGCTTGGGCAGAAATCAATCCAGCATCTGCGCCTGCCAGGCTGTGACAGCCTGCCAACCAAGAGGCAGGAAAGAGCCTCTCTCTGTGTAGAGGCTCTCTCTGGGAGGGAGGTCTGGGCACAGACATCTCGCTCCGACCTGACTTCCTCAGCAGCTGAAAAAGACCATAAAAGAACAATGCTCCCCCACCAGAGAACTGTAACCTGACAACCAGGTTACCATGGAGACCAGTCTCTAGCAAGGGGGTAGAGATGCAGCCCAGGTAGAAGGGACTAAAAACAGTGCGGCAGGCCCCGCCTCCAGAAAGCAAGCCAGAAACACAGGAGAACAACACTCACTGTAAAACCCCAGCATCGGGGGGAAGGGCAATTTATTAAAAACCTGGTACTGACTACAAGTACCAAAAGCCCTACACTTTATTGATACAGTTTTCCACTGTATATGCTTTTTTAACTTTTTTCTATTTTTACTTTTAAAGCTTCCATTTTAAACTTAAAAATGCATTCTCACAGTTTTTCTCCTTTCAGTTTTTAACCCATATCTTATCACAACGTGATACTCAAACAACATTAAATAACTTTTTTTTACCTTGAAATTTTTTCAAACACATTCCTGTATTTTCTGCTGTTGTTGTTGCCTCTTGTTTCCCTGTTTTTTTATTTGTTTTTCCTTTCTTCTCTCTTCTTTCCTTTATTTTCTCTTTTACATATATATATAGTTATAAGCTTCAAGGTAATCCTACATCCCAATTCAATACTACCCCTACATATAGCCAGTTCTAATCTCCCAATTCCTTAGAAAGTGGGCTCCTCCAACATTAATAACAAGACACTCTCGGGAGCATCTGAAATATATTCCTTGCCCACAAGGAGTGTCTGCCCTCACCTTTCCACTCTAGTCCGTCAGTGTTTCTGTGTAATTGTCTTTGCTTTTGTATTCTATAAATACTGGTCTTGGGAGTCATATAGGTTGGGCTTCGCTTTTTGATCTCTTCATTTACCCTTAATAACCCTTTTCTTTAACCTGTAACAGTTTTGTAACATAAACCTACCACTGGGCCCCACTCTGGCAGGGGTTTCTTCTCTAGCTTCCTTTATTCCGCTTTCTTTTTTCTTTCTCCTTCCTTTACAGTGGTGAATTCTGGTTGCTCCAAAACCTTCCAACAACCAATTCACCTAAATATTGGCTGACATATTTAGCTATACACCCCCTCAACCACTCCTCACCACAGTGACTCGGAGAAGGAAGATCCAACAGAAGAAGAACCCTGAGACTGCAACCCCGGTCACAGAATTACTGGTAATGAACATAAACAATATGACAGAAATGGAATTCAGGGCAGCAATCTCCCAAGCAATGGCTAATTTCGAAAAGAACATTAGTCTCAAAGTGGAAGCCATAGTAACAGAAGTGAAAGCTGAGGTTAGAAAGGCTATTGATGAGATGCAATCTAATTTAAATATGCTAACAGCCAGAGTAAGTGAAGCTGAAGATCATATCAGTGATTTAGAAGACAGATGGATCAGGAAGGAGGAGCAAGAGAAGTCTTGGAGCAAACAGCTAAAATCTCATGAAAACAGAATAAGGGAAATAAATGACGCCATGAAATGCTCCAATATCAGAATTACTGGAATCCCCGAAGGAGTTGAGAGAGAGAGAAGCTGGGCAGATATTGTTGAACAAATAATGGATGAAAATTTCCCAAATCTGGGAAATGAAACAAATGTTCATATCCTAGAAGCAGAGAGGACACCCCCAAGATCAATGAGGCCATGAAAACCTCCAGGCATATAATTGTGAAATTCGTGAATCATAAAACCAAAGAATATGTCTTAAGGGCAGCTAGGAGAAAGCGATCCCTTACCTATAGAGGGAGGACCATCAGAATAACGTCAGACTTTTCCACAGAAACCTAGAAAGCCAGAAAGGGCTGGCAAGACCTATTCAGGAAATTACATGAGAAAAATTTGCAACCAAGGGTAATGTATCCAGCAAGGCTGACTTTCAAAATGGAAGGAGAGATAAACAGCTTCTAGGACCACCAGGGTTTAAAAGATTACGCAACCACCAAACCAGCACTACAAGAAATACTAAGAGGGGTTCTATAGATGAGAAATGAACCCAAGAGCGACACAGAACAGAAATTTATAGAGGTAATCTATAGAAACGTGAATTTCACAGGCAACATGATGTCAATACAAACGTTTCCATCAATAATCACTCTCAATGTGAACGGCCGAAATGCTCCCATAAAAAGACACACGGTAGCAGACTGGATAAAACGGCAGGACCCATCCATACGCTGTATTCAAGAAACTCATCTTGAATGTAAAGACACTTCCAGATTGAAAGTGAGGGGATGGAAGACCATCTTTCAGGCCAATGGACCCCAAAAGGAAGCCGGGATAGCGATTCTCATATCAGACAAATTGGATTTTAGTCTAAAGACTGTAGTCAGAGACAGAGAAGGACACTATATCATTCTCAAAAGGTCTATACATCAAGGTCTAACAATTATAAATATTTATGCCCCCAACATGGGAGCAGCCAACTACATAAGCCGACTGTTAAACAAAATAAAGAATCATATTGATGTGAATACATTAATTGTAAGAGATCTTAACACACCACTCTCCACAATGGACAGATCATCTAAACAGAAAATCAACAAAGAATCAAGAGCCTGGAAGAGAGCTGAATTCCATCAAAAAACCACTACAAGACCACCGTGAACACCCATGAAACCAGCCTGAAATGTGATATTTCCCACTTCTGGACCGCCACGAGAGACAAAGAACATCGGCAAAAAGGTAGAAACAAATTGGAGGGTCTGGAGGCTTGCCCCCAGAGACAGGGGAGTGGGGGAGGAAGCCCGCAGAGCTGAACCATTGATGACAAATACCCCAAAATGAAAGTGCTCTGTGAGTGAGGAATAACAGCAGATTATGGCCTGAATCAGGGCTAGAAAGAAGCTAAACACAGCGGAGCCTGGGGCAAGGCAAGGAGACTTTTTAAAATCTTTTATTTTCTTTCTTTCCCGCTGCCCGGCCTCCGCCTCCACCCCGGTGGGCCCCGGCCCAGGCGTTCTCGCAGCCACCCGCCTACACCCCGGTGGGCCCAGGCCCCAGTGCGCGGAGCCGCCTGCCTCCGCCTGAGCCGCCACACCGGCCGGGAAAGCAGCAGGAGTGGATTCTATTCTGCCCTTCTCTCCAATTTCTCTCCACACCGTGGGCCGCGTGTAGACCCCCCAGGGGAAGACATTTTTAACAGACTTTTGTGGGACCGGAGAGGCCCCAGGTCCCTGGGGGCAGACAAAGTCGCGCGATCCAAAAGGAGTTGTGGCTTTGAGGTGTGGGAGTGAAACGACAAGCGGGGACGGGGGCAGAAATCAATACAACATCTGCACCAGCCCGGCTGTGACAGACTGCCAACTGGGAGGCTGGAAAGAGCCCCTCCCTGTGTAGAGGCTCGCTCTGGGAGGGAGGTCTGGGCACAGACATCCTGCTCTGACTTGACTTCCTCAACTGCTGAAAAAAGATGCAAAAACCAATGCTCCGCTACCAGAGAATTGCAGCCTGATAGTCTGGTTGCCATTGAGACAGGCCTCTAGCATGGGGGCCGAGAGACTCAGCCTAGGTAGAAGGACTGAAAGGAAATGACACGCCCCGCCCCCAGAAAGCACGCCAGAAGCTCAGGAGGACAACATTCCAATGCAAAACCCCAAATCAGGGGAAAGGCAATTTATTAAACTCCTGGCACTGACTACAAGTACCAAAAACTACAACTCATTGATAAAGTTTTCCACCTCATTTACTTTTTTAAACTTTTTTCTAGTTTTACTTTTAAAGCTTCCACGTTGTTTAAAATTACATTCTCACTGTTTTTCATCTTTCAATTTTTATCCCCCTTGTTATCACAACGTGATACCCAATACAACATCCCATAACATTTTTTACTTTTTTTATATATATATTTTTATTCTTTTTAATTTTTTTTCTTTTTTCTTTTTTTTTCTTTTTTTTCCTTCTCTTTATTACCCTGAAATTCAAACACACCCCTGTATTTTCTGTTTTTGTTGTTCCCTCTTGTTTCCATGTTAGCTCTCTCTGTTTCTCCCTTTCATCCCTCCTCTTTCCTTTATTCTCTCTTTTATGTGTACATGTAGATACAAGCTCCAAGTCAATCCCACATCCCTATTCAATACTACCCCTATATACAACCAGTTCCAATCTCCCTATATCATTTGAAAGTGGGCTCCTCCAACAATAACAGCAAGATAAACTCTGCAGTGTCTGAAACGCATTCCTTGCCCACAACGAAGGTCTGCCCTCACCTCCCCACTCTAGTTTGTTTGTGTGCCTGTGTAACTGTCTTTACTTCTATATTATATAAGTACTGGTCTTGGGGGTCATATAGGTTGGGCTTTGCTTTTTGACCTCTTCATTCACCCTTGATAACCCTTTTCTTTACCCTGTAACAGCTTTGTACCATATAAATCCTATCACTGGGCCCGCTCTGGCAGGGGTGTCTTTTCTTGCTTCCTCCTCTCTGTTTTCTTTTTTCTTTCCCCTCCCTTTTTGGTGGTTTTCTCTGGTTGCTCCAAAACCTTCCAAAGACCAATCCACCTAGATAGTGGCTGATATATTTAGTCATAAACCCCCTCAAACACTCCTCACCACAATGACACGGAGAAGGAATGCCCAACAGCAGGAGAACCCTGAGACTGCAACCTCGGCCACAGAATTACTGGGAATGAACATAAACAATATGACGGATACGGAATTCAGGGCAGCAATAGTCCAAGCAATAGTCAATTTAGAAAAGAAAATTAGTCTCATAATGGAAGCCATAGTAACAGAAGTGAAAGCTGAGGTTAGAAAGGCATTAGACGAGATGAAATCTAATTTAAATATGCTAACAGCCAGAGTAAGTGAAGCTGAAGATCGTAATAGTGACTTGGAAGACACATGGAATAGGAAGGAGGAGAAGAGAAGTCTTGGAACAAACAACTAAAATCCCAAGAAAACAGAATAAGGGAAATGAATGATGCCATGAAACGCTCCAATATCAGAATTATTGGAATCCCTGAAGGAGTTGAGAAAGAGAGAAACCTAGAAAATATTGTTGAACAAATCATCGATGAAAATTTCCGAAATCTGAGGAATGAAACAAATGTTCATGTCCTAGAAGCAGGGGGACACACCCCAAAATCAATGAGAGCAGAAAATCTTCCAGGCACATAAGAGTAAAATTCTTGAATCATAAAACCAAAGAATATGTCTTAAGGGAAGCTAGGAGAAAGCGATCCCTTACATATACGGGGAGGACCATCAGAATAACGTCAGACCTTTCCACAGAAACCTGGCAAGCCAGAAAGGTCTGGCAAGACATATTCAGGAAGTTACATGACAAAAGTATGCAACCAAGGATAATGTATCCAGCAAGGTTGACTTTCAAAATGGAAGGAGAAATAAAGAGCTTCCAAGACCCCCAAGGTCTAAAAGATTATGCAACCACCAAGCCAGCACTACAAGAAATACTAAGAGGGGTTCTATAGAGGAGAAAAGAACCCAAGAGTGACACAAAACAGTAATATACAGAGATAAATTATAGAAACATGAACTCCATAGGCAACATGATGTCAATACAAACATATCTATCAATAATCACTCTCAATGTGAACGGACTAAACACTCCAATAAAAAGACACAGGGTTGCAGACTGGATAAAACGACAGGACCCATCCATATGCTGTCTACAAGAGATTCATCTTGAATCGAAAGACACTTCCAGATTGAAAGTGAGGGGATGGAAGACCATCTTTCGCACCAATGGACCCCAAAAGAAAGCCGGGGTAGCGATTCTCATATCAGACAAATTGGATTTTAGTCTAAAGACTGTAGTCAAAGACACAGAAGGATAATATATCATCCTTAAAGGGTCTATACATCAAGAAGATCTAACAATTGTAAATATTTATGCCCCTAACATGGAAGCAGCCAACTACATAAGCCCACTGTTAAATAAAATAAAGAATCATATTGATGCCAGTACACTAATCATAGGAGATATTAACGCACCACTATCAGCAATGGACAGATTATCTAAACAGAAAATCAGCAAAGAATCAAGAACCTTGAATGACACATTGGACCAGCTGGATCTTATAGATATATTCAGAACATTTCATCCTAAAACAGCAGAATAGTCATTCTTCTCGAGTGCACATGGAACTTTCTCCAGGATAGACCACATACTAGGTCACAAATCAGGGCTCAACCGATACCAGAAGATTGAAATTATTCCCTGCATATTCTCTGACCACAATGCCATGAAACTGGAACGCAATCACCATAAAAAGCTCAGTAGAAAATCAAACACTTGGAAGCTAAAGACGAGCCTACTCAGGAATATGTGGATCAACCAAGAAATTAAAAAAGAACTGAAATACTTCATGGAAACCAATGAGAATGAAGATACATCGATCCAAAACCTATGGGATACAGCAAAGGACATCCTAAGGGGGAAATTCATAGCCATGCAAGCCTCACTCAAAAAAATTGGAAAATCCCGAATACACCAACTCTCATTACAACTTAAAGAACTGGAAAATCAACAAAAAATTAAACGAACCCCCCACACAAGGCGGGAAAAATAAGGATTAGAGCAGAGATGAATGAATCAGAAACTAGAGATACAGGAGAACGCATCAATGAAACTAGAAGCTGGTTCTTTGAAAGAATCAATAAGATCGATAAACCATTGGCCAAACTAATCCAAAAGAAAAGGGTTAACCCCAAATTAACAAAATCATGAATGAAAGGGGAGAGATCACGACTAACACCAAGGAAATAGAAACAATCATTAAAAATTACTATCAACAACTATATGCCAATATGTTTAACAATCTAGAAGAGATAGATACATTCCTAGAAACTTATAAGCTCCCAAGACTGTTTCAGGAAGACATTGACAATCTGAATAGACCTATATCCAGTAACGAGATCAAAGCAGTGATCAAAAACCTCCCCAAAAACAAGAGTCCAGGCCCAGACGGATTCCCTGGGGAATTCTACCAAACATTCAAAGAAGAAATAACACCTATTCTCCTGAAGCTCTTTCAAAAAATAGAAATGGAAGGAAAACTTCCAGACTCTTTCTATGAAGCCATCATCACTCTAATCCCCAAAGCAGACAAAGACTCCATTAAAAATGAGAACTTCAGACCAATATCGCTGATGATACGGATGCGAAGATTCTCAACAAGATCCTTGCTAACAGGATCCAACAATACATTAAAAAGATTATCCACCAGGACCAGGTGGGTTTTATCCCAGAGATGCAGGGGTGGTTTTAACACTCGCAAAACAATCAACGTGATAGAACAAATCAAAAAGAGAAGAGAGAAAAACCACATGGTACTCTCAATTGATACAGAAAAGGCATTTGGCAAAATACAACACCTGTTCCTGATCAAAACTCTCCAAAGTATAGGGATAGAGGGAACATTTCTCAACCTCATAAAATCTATCTACGAAAAACCCACAGCGAATATCATCCTCAATGGGGAAAAACTGACAGCCTTTCCTCTAAGATCAGGAACAAGGCAGGGATGCCCACTCTCACCACTACTGTTCAACATAGTGTTAGAAATCCTAGCAACAGCAATCAGACAACAGAAAGAAATAAAAGGTATTCAGATTGGCAAAGAGGAAGTCAAACTCTCTCTCTTTGCAGATGACATGATACTCTATGTGGAAAACCCAAAAGACTCTACCACCAAACTACTAGATTTCATACAACAATTGGGTAATGTGGCAGGATACAAAATCAACGCGCAGAAATCAGTTGCATTCTTATACACCAACAATGAAAAAATAGAAAGGGAATTCAGAGAATCGATTCCATTTACTATAGCACCAAAAACTATAAGATACTTAGGAATAAACCTAACCAAAGAAGTCAAGGATCTATACTTGAGGAACTACAGAACACTCATGAAAGAAATTGAAGAAGACACAAAAAGATGGAAGAGCATTCCATGCTCATGGATTGGAAGAATAAACATTGTCAAAATGTCTATACTTCCCAGAGCAATCTACACTTTCAATGCCATTCCAATCAAAATTCCACCAACATTCTTCAAAACGGTAGAGCAAACAATCCTAAAATTCATATGGAACCAAAAAAGACCCGGAATCACTAAGGAATTGCTGAAGAAGAAAAGCAAAGCTGGGGGCATCTCATTACCTGACTTCAGGCTTTATTACAAAGCCGTGATTACCAAGACAGCATGGTACTGGCATAAAAACAGAGAAACAGACCAATGGAACAGAGTGGAGAGCCCACATATGGACCCATAAATCTATGACCAAATCATTCTTGACAAAGCAGGAAAAAATATCCAGTGGAGAAAGGACAGTCTCTTCAATAAATGGTGCTGGGAAAATTGGACAGCTACATATAGAAGAATGAAACTAGACCATTCTCTTACACCACACACAAAGGCAAACTCAAAATGGATGAAAGACCTCAACGTGAGGCAGGAATCCATCAAAATCCTGGAAGAGAACATAGGCAGTAACCTCTTTGACATCG
>PITA01027333.1:0-15104 GCA_004023965.1 Spilogale gracilis | reverse complement strand
TGTGTGCTTCTAAAAGATAAGCACTCCTTATGAAAATTGTGGTCGTCTCTCAATTTTAAACCATATTTGTATTGTAGATAAAATTGGAGAGAGTAGGTAACTGTGTTAGCTTTCTTTGCCATGTGACAATTTACCACAATTGTAGTGGAGTAAAACAATACACACTTATTATTTAATGGTTTTTATGGATTGGGAATCCACACCTGACTGGTGTATATTCTGTTTTTTGCGGTCTCACCAGACTGCAACTGAGGTGCTGGCTGGGGCTCCAGTGTTTCCCATTGCTCAGAGCCTTCTTTTAAGCTCATATGGATGTTGGCAGAATTTGGTTCGTTGTGGTTGCTGGACTGAAGTCTTCAGCAACTCAAGTCCTCCCATAGCTCTCTGCCACATGGTTCTCTCCAGAGGCCTTCTCACAACACACAGCCTGCTTTTTTGAGCCAGCAAGGGAGAGAAATCTTTGATGGGATCATGTACCCAATCCTTCTTTTTAGAACTTTCCCCTGATTAAATCAGGCCCATCTGGGATAAACTCTCTTTTGATTACATAAAAACCAACCAATCTGGTACCTTAGTTATACTTACAAAATCCCTTCTGCCCATTCTGCAGAGGTGGAGACTACATCAAGACATGAACAGTAATGAAGAAGGAAATCACACTTGGAATTCTAGTCTATTGCTAATTTAGGGCAGGAATTGGAACTTTTCTTCTGTATAGGGTCAAATAATGAATTTTTGAGGCTTTGGGCCGGTTGGCTTTTGTCACAAGCATCCATCTCTGCTGCTGTCCCAGGAAAGCTGCCACAGATAGTGTATAAATGAATGGGTGTGTCTGTGTTCCTATAAAGCTATTTATGAAAACAGGAGGACATTATTCATTACATCTCTCAATAATTCGTACTATGAAGCTCCATGTGAAGACCTTTCTTTGGAACTTAGTGGCAACAGAAGTTTTGCTTCCCCTGACTAATGATTTTTTTTCCTATTAAAAGAATTTTATAACTCACCATATTTTCCTTTTTGTTTGGCTTCCAGGAAACTTAGAGTCTAACTTGAAACTCTATCACAACTATAAAGACATGACAGATTGCATATTGTGCTTAACCACCCAGATGTTGGTATTTTATCCTTATTTTAATTTTCTGTGTCTCTCTATTTTACTATTATTTTATGGTATAAACTTTGTGGAATAACACTGAGCAAAAATATGAAATTCTATTCCGTGGATTCAAAGCACACTGAATTTGTATTAATCATAGCTCCAAATTAGAAAGAGCCCACATACCCATCAAGAGGAGAGCTAATGAAATGTTGTATCCTCATATAATGGAATTTTACACAGAAATGAAAAGATCTACCTGCTGACACATACTATAATATCGAAGGACTCCCACAGACATCATGCCAACTAGAAGAAGCCAGACACAAAAGGGTAAATGCAATATGATTCCATTTATACCAAGTTGAAGAACAGGCAAAAAAAAATCGAAGGTAATGGAAGTCAGAACATGATTGCTGTGGGGCAGGGATGATTTTCTTGGAAGTGGCCAGAGGAAATCTTGTGGGGTGCTGGAAACACTCTGTATCTGGAACTGAACTGTTGTCACGGAGTGCAGACATATGTAAACATCATTGAGGTGTAGACTTAGGGTTAGTATATTTAGAACTGCTAATAATGTAGCTTCTTGCTTAGCTCTCTTCCACGTCTACGTCCTGGTGTCTATTGCAAAAGATCTTTAAAATTGATGATCTCAAATGTCTGTACCTTTTTATTTTCTAAAGTCCATAAATTAGCAGGAACCATACACTTTTATTACATCATCTATCTTAAGTGAAGAGCTGAAAAAATAGGTAAAAATAGCTTTTCAGTCGCAAAGGCAGGTCACTCTATGGCTATGATGTTGATCCACTGCATGAGGGACTGGAGAAGGTAAGTAGGAGCTGGAATCTGGCCCTTGGACTACTTGCCAAGCTCAGTGCTTGAAGGCAGTGTCTGCCTACATTGGCATCTTTTCTCATTTGCACCAATACACATTTTCTAATTTGCATGTAACACCACAGGTCAGGATTAGCTTTATACAAAGATGATGCTTAGGGCATAATATTAATTTTTAAGACTAAGGGTCTATTTGGTGATCTTTGGAATAGAAGCCAGTCTCTGTGTCTTTGCAACCTAAGGAATGTTTTATAAAATAAACTAGGGAGAATCAATATCAATTCATGTATACATTCTACTTAAATATTAAGAATATAACCTTTAGTTGGCCTAGTAATGGCTTAATGGGGCAGAGCCATATGGAATTTGGGGGAGAATGAATTTTTTTGCTGACCTAAGCGATCCATACTTTTAACTGAGTCCCCTTGGAGAGACTGAACTCATCTTGACTTCTAAAGAGGTCAGTGTGACCATCACTTAGAGGAAAGCATGTGAGCAAAAGATAGGAGGAAGCATCTTATCAAATCTGTCCTAGCTGAAACACCAATGTCCAGGGAAGAACACAACAACTCAAACCAAAAGGAGATTGAGATCTAAAAAGACACTCAACAGTTTTTAAGTGCTAAATGTTAGGTATACTATCAGCCACATTTATAGATACCATCAAGACCCACCTCTTCCATGTATATAGAACTAAAGCTAAATTATAATGAGAGATAAATACATGGTGGAGGGATGTTCAGGTTATATTGGCTTCTTCTCATTTGATACGAGATGAACTAGAATCATTGATAGCTGTGACGTTTTCTCCACTATGGTAATAAAGTCTGTCCAGAAATAATGATAGTGGGGGGAAATCCCAAACAACACATTAAAAGTATTTTAATTCCAGTGTGATTAATGTGCGGTGTTATATTACTCAAACAATACGTCTTAGTAAGTCCAATTAGTGATTGCTCATATGACTTTAATTTCAGTTGAAGAAAAAATGATCTGATGCCTACTTTGGGTACCTCAAATATATTTGGGTAAAATTTGCATTTAAACATGTACGTAATTTTCTAGACTAATCATTGATATTGAAGACTCTTGGAGGAAGCTGTCTTTATAGTGCTATTAATGTAGTCCTTTTGGAATAATAGAGAAATAGCTCTACTAAAAATTTCAGACAGTTAAAATCAGTAACTGAAAGCTTATTTTATTTTTGCTACTTAAACATCCCATGGACTTTTTGATGAACTCCTCACTTGGTCAAGTTCCCTTTGATTCAAAGTAACAGAGACCTACTTCAAATCAATGTAAGCAGAAAGACTGCCTGAGAGGATCCTTGCCAGGTAGGCTGGATCCTAGTTCCAGGCTTCTGGGAGAAAGACTTGGTTGCCTCAGTTTGGTCCACGTATCCAGTCTTGATCCCATTAACTGTGCCAGGTGGTAGAGTCATGCAGCCCTAATGTGGCCAGTGGAGTCCAGGGGCAAGCCCCTTCCTCCCAGCACTTAGGAAGAGATTCCCAGTACTTGGTCCAGGAAATAGAGATCTCTATGGGGAGGAAAGACACCCCAAGGGAGGAGAGGCTGGGGAGAGAACAAGGTAGATTGCCTTGAGTTCTGTATAATGTGAGGAACTTCAGTTTCCTTCTGGCCCATGGCTTAGGAAACCAATCAAGTTTCCCAGGCTGAGGCTGTGTCACCATTTCCTCTCTTGTCCATCTCAACCCAGCCTTGGTGTGGCAAGAAATTACCCCTCTTCTATCTTGAGCCAGTGTGCACCTAATAAGCCAAGGATGGTCCTAGTTCTCACTTGGTGGCCAACTTGGCAATTTACCCTATACAGTAGGGGTAAGTGATTGGAGTGAAAGGTTTGGGGCTGGTGTCATTTGGGGGACTTTCTACATATACCACCTTGTGTTGTTCATCTCCAGGCATTGAAGATTGATTGCATAAGTGGACCCAATTTTTTGCATCCCCCTATATTGAAGACCTTGGTAGGGGCCTCCTACTTGGACTCTGGGCTTGGTGGCATGACTATAATCAATGGGACAATACAAATGATACAAGTAGAGGCCAAAAGAAGCCCTTGTATACTTCTTTTTCTTTTCTCAAACCCTGCTAAATTTGGAGGGTAGTTTGTTACCCAGCAATGGCTAACTGATATACCAAGTATTTTTATGTAAGTGAAATCAAGTTCAAATGATCATTGATTAAGAACACCCAAAAGGTTGAGCTATGGAGGGACATATGAGAAGTGGGGCGGGCTAAAAGCCTTTTCTGTAGGGCTGGTTTTCTCTTGAGAGTATTGGGTATTGATATTATGAATGGGTTATATGCATCTAAACCTCAGAGATTAAAAAGAATGTTTGAAATGAACTCTTTCTCCCTTATCTCTGTAATTACCTTGGGTCTCCAGGAATTGGGAGACCTGTACAGATTAGTCTGTATTTCTCTGGAAGATGATGCAATCCATGACTTCCTGAAGCAGATTATAGGGCCTTTCTGATGGGAATGAGAGAACACCATGAATTTCTTGCATAAAGAGTGAATTTCTTCCATTAAAATGTTGAGCTTCTCCTAAACTATTTGTGTTGGGATTGACATCACAGGCTTTGGGTTATTTAATCTGTTTTACAACCTAGTTATTATATGGAGGGGAGTAATTTTTAAATTAAAATAAGCCCTCACTTTATTCTTTTCAGAGTGACCTAATTTTATTTCCTCATTAAGGGAATTGAATGACCCATAGCAACACATGTGGATGTGGGAGTGGGAGTGGGGAATTGCGTGAAGATTTTTGCTGAACAGTTTGGTATTCCCTAAATGGAATGACTGGGTAAATAAGCAATAAGCAGTTTTGCTGGGAGAAAAATTGAATCTCTTAGGAGAATCTTGAGAATATCTAATGAGGATACAAACTTGTTCGAGGGATAAGAAAAGCTTGTATAGAATTAACACGAAAGAACAAACACAAATATAGCTGAGATCATGGTAGGTTATTGTGTACCTAGACATGCCAAGCTATATACCAGAGGAAAAAAATTGAGAAATAAGCTCAGGTTAATAGTTATATTGTTACCTATAACAGTTTGATGTTACTTTTTTATGTCTTTGATTCTGAATAGTATAGTCCTTTCTGTCCCTAATATCTGATTCTATATTTTCTTTCTTTCTTCTTTTCTTCCTTTCTTCCTTTCTTTCTTCCTTCCTTTCTTTATTCCCTTCCTCCCTCTTTTTTCTTTCTTCCTTTTTTTCCCTTTCCTTTCCTTTCCTTTCCATTCCATTCCATTCCATTCCATTCCATTCCATTCCATTCCATTCCTTCTTCTTTCTCTTCCTTCCTCCCTCCTTCCTTCCTTTTTTCCTTCCTTCCTTCCTCCTTCCCTCTCTTCCTCTCTCCCTCCCTCCATTCCTTTATTCCTCTCTCTCTCTCCCTTACTCCCTTTGAGAGAGAGAGAGCATGCAAGAGAGAGAGAGCATGGTTGGTATACAGGGAGAAGAGTCTTAAGCAGACTCAACAGCCAGTCCAGAGCCCAACGTGGGCTAGATCTCATGATCCTGAGATCCCGATCTGAACCAAAATCAAGATTCAGTCTCTTAACCAACTGAGCCACCCAGGCTACTTTATTTCTTACTGTTACCTTCATTTTCATCCCAAACAATGTTATTTTCTCAGATTCAGTCTAAAAATCATGACATAGCTTTGCCGAATCTGCAGATTTGTGTCAAATTAATGAAAGATTGAAGAGTAGCCCACTTGGATGACATCCAATTCCTGTATTCTTCAGGTAAATTATAATGCAATTATAAATGCATGAGTTGCTGAATTTACTGATTAAATTTATCAGGGTAAATTATTCCATCTCAGGAAGCTTTTGATTCTAAAACTGATTCTAGGATCTTTTAACAACTTCAGAGGTTTAATCTGTTTCCATAATGTAGCCATAATTTTGGCTAAATGATTTAGTTCTTTGAAAACATATCAAGTTTGAATGATAAATATTGAATGATCCTTTTGTTTTGTTATGTTGTTAAATTCTGTATGAGCTATTACTTTTAGTCCAACAATTTAAAAAATATTGAGTGGAGGGCACTGTGCCAGACCCTGCAGGAAGATTTAAGGGCAGATGCATTTCAGTTTATGGGTATGGTTGAACATGAATAATTTATTTCTCATTTTTGGCTTTTTGATTTTTTTAGTTATTATTTTTAACATGTTGTTGGGAATAGATACTAGTTGTGCATAGTGCAAAATCCAGCAGATACAAAAGAAAGACAACTTCCCTCTCCTTATCCATCAGGTACCCAGATTACTTCCCTGAAGGCAACTACTCTTCTTTCCTTCCCAGTGTCATCTGCATTGAAACATGTGCATGCATGTGTGTTCTCACCTTTATGCAAAATACATCATACCACATTATGTTGTTTTGTACCCTACTTTTTTTTCTTTGACTTAATAATGTGTCTTAGAAATCTTGCCATATCCAGACATGTAGAGAGATCTCAAGTTTTTCTAACAACTGCAAAAGATTTTGCTGCATGAAAGTGTCATACTTGATCAAATTGGCAAAGAAGAAGTCAAACTCTCTCTCTTCGCAGATGACATGATACTTTATATGGAAAACCCAAGAGACTCCACCCCCAAACTACTAGAACTCATACAACAATTCAGTAATGTGGCAGGATACAAAATCAATGCACAGAAATCAGTTGCGTTCTTTTACATAACCATGAAAATACAGAAAAGGAAATTAGAGAATCAATTCCATTTACTATAGCACCAAAAACCATAAGATACATATCCTTGGAATAAACCTAACCAAAGAAACAAAGGATCTGTACTCAAGGACTACAGAACACTCATAAAAGAAATTGAAGAAGAAACAAAAAGATGGAAGAGCATTCCATGCTCATGTATTAGAAGAATAAACATTGTCATAATGTCTATACTGCCCAGAGCAATCTATACTTTCAGTGCCATCCTGATCAAAATTCCACCAACATTTTTCAAAGTGCTGGAACAAACAATCCTAAAATTTATATGGAACCAGAAAAGACCCTGAATTGCTAAGGAAATATTGAAAAAGAAAAACAGGGGCACCTGGGTGGCTCAGTTGGTTGAGTGACTGCCTTCGGCTCAGGTCATGATCCTGGAGACCCGGGATCGAGCCCCACATCAGGCTTCCTGCTTGGCGAGAGGCCTGCTTCTCCCTCTCTCAGTCCCTCTGCTGTGTTCCCTCCCTCTCGGTGTTTCTCTCTGTCAAATAAATAAATAAAATGTTTAAAAAAAAAAAGAAAAAGAAAAACAAAATTGGAGACATCACGTTGCCCGATTCAAGCTTTATTACAAAGCTGTAATCACCAAGACAGCACGGTACTGGCACAAAAACAGAGCAACGGAATAGAGAGTCCAGATATGGACCCTCAACTCTATGGTCAAATAATATTCAACAAAGCAGGAAAAAATATCCAGTGGAAAAAAGGTAGTCTCTTCAATAATTGGTGCTGGGAAAATTGGACAGCTACGTATAGAAGAATGAAACTCAACTGTTCTCTTACACCATACACAAAGATAAACTCGAAATGGATGAAAGACCTCAATGTGAGGCAGGAATCTATCAAAATCCTAGAGGGTGACATAGGCAGTAACCTCTTTGACACAACTTCTTTCAAGAGATGTCTCCAAAGGCAAAGGAAACAAAAGCAAAAATGAGCTTTTGGGACTTCATCAAAATAAAAAGCTTCTGTACAGCAAAGGAAACAGTCAACAAAACAAAGAGGCAACCCATGGAATGGGAGAAGATATTTGCAAATGACACTACAGAAAAAGGGCTGATATCCAAGATCTATAAAGAGCTACTCAAACTTAACAACCAAAAAAAAGATGATCACATCAAAAAATGGGCAGGAGACATGAACAGACACTTCATACTTCTCCACAGAAGAAATACAAATAGCTAACAGACACATGAAAAAATGTTCGTCATCATTAGCTATCAGGGAAATTAAAATCAAACCACATTGAAATACCACCTTATACGAGTCAGAATGGCCAAAATTAACAGGACAGGAAACAACAAGTGTTGGAGAAGATGTGGAGAAAAAGGACCCCTTTTACACTGTTGGTGGGAATGCAAGTTGGTGCAGCCGCTTTGGCAAACAGCACAGAGATTCATTAAAAAATTAAAAATAGAGCTACCCTATGACCCTGAAATTGCACTACTGGGTATTTACCCCAAAGATACAGATGTAAAGAAAAGAAGGGCCATATGTATCCCAATGTTCATAACAGCAATGGCCACAATGGCCAAACTGTGGAAAGAGCCAAGGTGTCCTTCAACAGATGAATGGATAAAGAAGATGTGGTCCATATATACAATGGAATACTACACCTCCATCAGAAAGGATAAATACCCAACTTTTGTAGCAACATGGATGGGATTGGAAGAGATTATGTTGAGTGAAATAAGCCAAGCAGAGCAAGTCAAGTATTGTATGGTTTCATTTACTTGTGGAGCATAAAGAGTAACACGGAGGACTGTAGGAGAATGAAAGGAAATGTGAATTGGGGTAAATCAGAGAGGGAGACAAAATATGAGAGACTTTGGACTCAGAAACAAACTGGGGGTTTTGGAAGGGGGGTGGGGGGATGGCAGCCTGGTGATGGGTATCGAGGGCACATATTGCATGGAACATTGGGTGTGGGGCATAAACAATGAATCTTGGAACACTGAAAAAATAAAATAAATTATCTTTTTTAAAAAAGAAAATATCATACTTGAATTAACCAAATTCTGATTGATGGCATTTAGGTTGTTTCCAGTCTTGTGCTATTATAAATAGGCTACTATGAGTTCCTTTGGAAATACATTGTTTTGTCATACACTTAACTTTACATAGAGCATAATATAAAACCATCTATATTCCTTAAAAATTTCCACAAATAAACAAACACTGGAGAAACTCAGAATTTTTTTTTTCACTCTTTTGGTCTTAAAAATTTTACCTTATCAATTTTCCTGGACAAAAATGTTTCATTGAATTATTTTTTGGCTTTGAACACTCTAAAAGTTTAACTCAGGTAATTTGAAATTCTAGAAGCCCCAAAGTATGCCAGAATATGAACATTTAATCAATAGCTTCGCATGCCAGGAGTTCTCAAACTATCTGTGGTAAAGGACCAGTTCTTTTTTCCTTCCTTCCTTCCTTCCTTCCTTCCTTCCTTCCTTCCTTCCTTCCTTCCTTCCTTCTGTGTGCATGGGTGGTGAAGGCGGGTAGAGGGAGAAGGAGAAGCAGACTCCTCACTGATCAGGGAGCCCCGTGTTGGACTCAATCTCAGGACCCTGGGATCATGACCTGAGCTGAAGGCAAACACCTAGCCCACTGAGCCACCCAGGTGTTCTTTTTTTTTCTTTCTCTTATTATTATTATTATTTAAAATTTTTCCAAACTACCACAGACCAGTGCCACTATGTGGCTCATACCACATGCAACTCACCACGACAGAGAAGATATTCAAGTTGGCTTCTACCTGGTTCGGAGATACAAATCACCAATCACATGTTTGGATTTTGTGTCAATGTTAATGTTTCTAGCTACTCACTCTTAACATTTCTTGTGGATGAACCCCAGTGTAACACTATTGTAGGACCCAAGATTCAATTCCTTCCAACCATGGTTTCTCCCAGCCTCTAGTAGTAAAACACTAATTTGTTGGAAAAACATCTTTCTTTGAATGGACAAAAGCAACACTGAGTAAAGAACAAGTCTTGTTTTCATCGTGTTAAGTACCTGACACTTCATTCTCTAAGAATTATGTTCACTGGAAGAAGTCCCTTGGCCAGATATATATTCATGATGATGATGATCTCAGGGCCTCTTATTCTCTCTTTGAACAAACTCGGGAATTGTGATTGGTTAGAGAAACACACATCATCTTCACTGGAGGAAATTACAGCTCCCTAGGGACTCCACTGAGACTATGTTAATGATAGTCTCCTGAAAAACTGCAGGGACTGTTTGTGGACAAGAGAAAAACTCAAGGATTCACCTTCCTGTTTTTAAAGGCACTTTTTAATTGGCTTTTTGAAAAAAAGAGAGTCCAATATGCATAAGCACTGGATCTGTCTCTATGAGAGTGCTTCTGCCATCGCCAGGAAGTCCTCAGGGCTGTTGTCACCCAGCAGTGAGCCAACAGGTCCTGCTTCTCTGTAACCCATGAGAAGACTGTGAAGGACTCATGGGCTTACCGTGTGGAACGCTGACCACGTACTCAACTGGAATCCAATCCTGAGGAGGAAAGGAGCAACATTTTCGGTAGCAGAAACGCAACCAGAGTGTAAAAGCTTCTTCCCTTAAACATCCCTGTAATATGTATTTGTCTTTTTCAGATCATGAGACAATGAGAAAAGTTAATAAAGAAATAAAACTAAAACTCTGTAGTTTTTGACATATAGACATATGAAACCTGAGTACTGTTCTTTTTCTTTTCTTGTCTTTCTTTTCTTTTCTTTTTCTTCTCTCTCTCTCTCTCTTTTTTTTTTTTTTTTTTGCCATTCAGAGGCCAAAGGTCAAATTCCCACAGTTTTCTGACTTGTCTGCTTCTACCCCCAGCAGGGAATGACTTTTTGCCACTTGACTCTTGACACAAAACTGCTCAGCGGGAGTCTTCCTCCCCAACAGAGAGAGATGAAAAGGGAATAGATGCATCTACCGTTATTTTAAACTTCTAAATGTGTACTCTTCTGAAAGACATTTCTTGGAAGGTAATTTTTTTAAAAAAAAAAAGGAATTTAAAAATATTGAATAAAATCCAGTGTTTGAGAAAAATTAGGAGAATTAGGGTGGAGAGGGAATTATGCCTTTTTGAGAGGCATAAGTAAATCCAAGATATATCTACTACAGGAGTTCTAGGACTGAAAAACCACCTAACTTCTAATTCAGCCAGTGGTGTGGATGCAGAAAGGCATGGGCTGGTGGTGATTGTCCAATGGCCTGTCTGTAGCTGGGCATTGGGACCAGCATGGACTCTGCCCCAAGATCAGTCTGTTGCTCTGTTGGAGGTGAGCAAGTCTTTGCTCTGCATTCCTGGCACCTAGGACAGTACCTGGCTCATAAAGATACCTGTGACTTTTGAATGGATGATCATGTGTCTTCTCTTGACTTTTCTCTTGCCACTCAATCAGTCATTTGACCCAGTGGGTGGAAAGTTCATTTGTTTTTGTTTACTGCTTATCACCAGCATGGTGATGACTCCTGACTCTCTATTTGTTCTTCCAATTGAGTCCCATATCTCCAGCTGCTTACAGGAATTTCTATTAAGATATTTTACTTTGTTTCAAACTCAACATCTCTAAAGCAACTCATCTTCTCCAAACCAGTCCTGCCTCTTCAAATTTCCATTGATGGAAAATTACTGTCCTAGTTATCCAAGTGTGAAATTTTGTAAACAGATAAATCTCTGAATCGAACCAGTCACTAAATCCCTGAAGATGTCTATCACCATGTTTTCCTCTGAGGTTTTCTTGTCACCACACTGGTTAATTTTTTTACCTCCTCATTCCAAAATTCTTGCCATAGCTTTTTCCTGTTCCTCCCCAACTAGCACTGATGCCAAATGTGTCTTCCCTATTGTTGACATCACAGCACTCACCTGCCCCATATCCATCATCATAATGTTCTACAGTACTGAATTAACTTTTTTCCTGCTGGCTTTCAAGATTGTCCACTTATTATTTCCCAAAATACAGATACCTTCAATTCTGGGCAAACTGACTTCCTCATTGACCATTGTGATGTTGTGATTTATAATAAGAAATATATATTTGGTGTTCAACCTTTGGCCCAGAGCTCTTAAAAATCCTTGGAATTTCCTAAATGATGAGAGTGATAAAGGTTATGTTAATGAGGTGGCTTTTGGGAAATCATCTCCGGTTTGGGCCTGGGTGCCAGGGGAACCAATCCTCTGATTGAATCCCACCTTCCTGACCTCCAGGGGAGAGGGTTTGAAGGTTGAATGTGTCCCGAGTAGCCAATGATTTAATCACTCATGCCCATATAACAAAGCCTCCATAAAAATCCAAAAGGATGAGACTAGAAAGCATTCTGGTTGGTGGTAGGAGAGGGGTGTCCTTGAAGTTTCTTTCCCCACCCCTTGCTTCTACCTAGCTGTTTCTGAATTATATCTTTTTTTTTTTTAAGATTTTATTTATTTATTTGACACAGAGAAACACAGCCAGAGAGGAAACATAAGCAGAGGGAGTGAGAGAGCGAGAAGCAGGCTTCCTGCCATGCAGGGAGCCCGATGTGGGGCTCGATGACCTGAGCAAAAGGCAGACACTTAACGACTGAGCCACCCAGGTGCCCCTCTGAGTTATATCCTTTTATAATAAACTGGTGATCTAGTAAGTAACATGTCTCTGAGTTCTAAGATCTGTTAGCAGCTCTTGTTAATTGTTAGTAACAAGAAAAATGTTTCTGAGTTCTAAGCTGTTAGCAGCTCTTGTTAATTTGTCTAGCAAATTAATCAAATCAGAGGAGTAGATTGTGGGAACCTCTAATTTATAGCTGGCCAGTCAAAAGCATAGGTGACAACTTGAATTTGAGATTGGCATTTGAAGTTGCAGTCTTGTAGGCCTGAACCTGTAACCTGTGGGATCCGACCATAACTCCAAGTAGACAGTGTTAGAATTGAGTTGAATTGTAGAACCCCAGCTAGAGTTGGAGCATTGCCTGTTGGTGTGGGGAACCTTCTACCCTGTCCCATGGTGGAATTGGCTGCAGAGACCTCTACCAGAACCTTCTCTGGTCCTGTCTTTACTCATATTCTCTTTCTCATTTTGATTTTAGAATTTGATTGATGCCCATTGTATGCATCCAAATGACACACATCCCTCTTCCTCCAGGGAGTCTTTGTTTTCCACTCCATCTGTCAGTGTTTTCCTCTTCTTGTGGGCATGTTGAGAAGTGAGGCAAGGACACTGAGGACAATTGAGATTGCATACAGCAGCCACAACACTGACCAGCATTTGCTGGGAACTCAAGGGATCGCAGAGGGCTTCCTCTTACATTTTTTTCTTATTTAATTTCTCAAGGCTAGTTGAAGGAATTGGGACTCTTTGGCCCAATGAAAAGATGACTTTGTTTGGGGTCATCAGAGTTATTCTTAGTTTTTATGAGGACTATCATGTAGAGAAATTCTTATTCTGGGTACTTCAGAACCCCAGTCCTATGTGTATTCAGGATTATATGAGTTAAGTTACCAAAAGGCAGAAACTTCATGTAAGTGGAATGAGATGTCCAACAAAGTAGATTTTTTTTTTTTGACAGAGAAAACTTGATATGGGGTAATTTTCAAAGTGATTGAAAGCTGTCAGGGTGGCAAAAGTGGCCTTGAGGTAGCCCCAGTGGCAAGAAAGGTCATCAGCAAGATGGTTAAAGTAAACTCACTATGTGGATCAGAAGAGATGAGGTCAGAGGGCTGCCCTTAGCATTGTATCAGGTGGTCAGAGGGATCAGTGCTGTTGAGTCCATGAGGGCTGGCTAACTTCACCTGCCTTGCACAGGCCATTCAGCCAGTGCCTGTGGGTACAGAAGAGCTGTAACCTCACTTTGGTGGGGTGCACCTTGGTCCTCTCTGTTTGCAGAATGGCTGCAGACTGAGCTGAGGTCGATGCCGATGTGGGCTGATGTGACCCAGGGCTGGTGGCTGATGCAGGTGGCACCGGCGGTGAGTGGAGTTCCATCACAGACTACTTGAGTATCATTTGTGACCCATGCAGGGTCCAGAATTTCCAAACTGAAGGGGCTTGGAACAGCCATCTTGTTGGAGGATGGAGTATTGGGGGGGGCGAGTAGTACCTTATATAATATTAAGAAAAACTAGTCTCTGTGAAAGCTTGGGGGTATGAATAGCTATTATGGGGCCCCCCTGTGTCTCCCCTCCTACCTCTTGAGGCCCCCGTGGCTGGAATGATCATGTCCTGGCTGGCAGGAACAATTAGAACTTGCTCTTTGGCTGTGGTCAGTGGCGATGACCCTGGCCGGGCAGCAGTTCAGAGATACTATTGTAGTTATGATAAGCTAAGTGGCTATGACAAAGTAGACTCCAAGTTGGGATGGCTCAAATGCCACAGAAGTTTATTTCTTACTTTCATAGCAGTCTGAAGTGGCTGTTTCTGTTCAGTGGGTATCTGTCCTTTGTGCAGTGATGCAGAAATCACAGAGTCTCTTTCTCTAGACCTCCAGAGACTTCGGCATTTAGGTAGAATGAAGGAAAAGAAAGAAGAAGGAAACACCTGTTTATAAAACTTGACTCCAAAATGGTAGACATTATTTCTGTTCATATTCCATTGGTGAAAATTAGTCTTATGTCCACCTAATTGTGAGGGAGTCTGAGAAATGCAGGCTAGTCTTGTGTCTGTTAAATCCTGTGACTAAGGAAGGAGAGAATGTTTGGGTACCTGTTCGGCACTGTTTGCACAGGTGCTCCCTGGGCTGTGGTTCCAGCAGGGAGATGGGCGCACAGGACTGGCCCTTGAGATAGGAGTAAGTGCCAGGATGGAATTCCCAGGGAAAGGGACCGGACTTCTAGTCTGTCTGAGCTTGTGGGATTTCCAATGTGATAGTGGTCACTGCTGGGATGTGGAGTACAGCGTGGATGGTCCAAACTCTGAAGCTTGGTGATCCAGATATTTCAGGAACATTCTGATCACAGTTCACACTTGCAGAAATAGGCTGTGGGTGGCTTTGCCAGGTGAGTGGGTTCCCTTAACTGGAGATATGAAATATATGGATGAAGCCAGGATCACATGGTTGGACGTGAAGACTTCTAAGGTCCCCTGAGTACTAACTCTCTGATCCTATAATTCTGTGTATTTATAAGCATACACTATAATGCACACTTACTGTTATACTGATTTGTATTGTTCATTTTGGTGGCAGCTTAATGTAGCAGATAGAACACCTGCCTAGGAAGTGTGATGGGAATTAGACGTTGTGGGTTCTACTCTAAACTCATGGCTCTGGCAAGTCATTTATCTCCTGTGCTTAAGTGCCCTCATCTAAAATGAGAGGCTGGTTATGTTAGAAGAGCTCCCTGGAAGGCAGACTAATGCACTCCATGCCTCCACCACTGCCTCCCCCCCCAGAGGTCCACTACCTAAACCCTGGAACAGGCACC
>PITA01027332.1:0-21092 GCA_004023965.1 Spilogale gracilis | reverse complement strand
GTAGAAGATATACAAACGGCTAACAGACACATGAAAAAATGTTCAGCGTCACTAGCTATCAGGGAAATTCAAATCAAAACCACTCTAAGATACCACCTTACACCAGTCAGAATGGCCAAAATTAACAAGACAGAAAACAGCAAGTGTTGGAGAGGCTGCAGAGAAAGGGGAACCCTCTTACACTGTTGGTGGGAATGTAAACTGGTGCAGCCGCTTTGGAAAACAGTGTGGAGATTCCTTAAAAAATTAAAGATAGAGCTACCCTATGACCCTGCAATGGCACTACTGGGCATTTACCCCAAAGATACGGATGTAGTGAAAATAAGGGCCATATGCACCCCAATGTTCATCACAGCAATGGCCACAATCGCCAAACTATGGAAAGAGCCAAGGTGCCCATCAACAGATGAATGGATAAAGAAGATGTGGTACATATATACAATGGAGTACTATGCCTCCGTCAGAAAGGATGAATACCCAACTTTTGTAGCAACATGGACTGGACTGGAAGAGACTATGCTGAGTGAAATAAGCCAAGAAGATAAAGTCAAGTATCGCATGGTTTCACTTACTTGCGGTGCATGAGGGGTAAACTGGAGGACAGTGGGAGAAGGAAAGTAAATGGGAACTCTGGTAATCTAGGGAGGGAAACGAAACAACAGAGACTTTGGACAGAGAAACAAACTGAGGGACTTGGAGAGAGGGGGGTGGAGGGATGGGAGAGCCTGGTGGTGGGTACTGGGGACATCTAAAGCGTGGATCACTGGGTGTGGGGAATGGGGAATGAATCTTGGAACACTGGAAAAAAAATTTTTTTAGTAACAATAAAAAAAAAGAAAAAAAAAGAATACCTTAATTTCTGGTCTCTGTTGATTTTCTGTTGTTACCCTTAGTTCAGAGCTACCTGTATGTCATGAATTTCCTCTTTATTCCTATGAATTAAACCAATTTAAGCTGAATAATCATTGCTATTATCTGTTTTGTAAAATGACATTTTTCCTACATTTCTCATATAATAGCCTTGAGGTCTTTTACTAAAACTGTATTTAAATTTTAACACAAAGATCCTAAATATATCTGGATGATAGTTTTTGTTTTGTTTTGTTTTTTAAGATTCATTTATTTTGGGGAGAACACCAGGAGAGGGAGAGAAAGTCTTTAGTATACTCCTCTCTAAATGTAGAGCCTGATGCGGGTCTTGATTTAATGACCCTGAGATCGCTACCTGCGCCCAAACCAAGAGTTGGATGCCTAACTGACTATATCCCCCAGGCACCACTGATGATAATTTTAAGCTAAAATAAATGTAGCTTCCCAAAATGTGTATGCACCATCATGTTAGGGGCCAAACTTCCACAAGAATAAGTCATCTTCTTTTGTGTGAATTTTTCTAGGATCAGAAATTTTGATGTCAATAGAAAAGCAGCAATTAAGAAAAGATAATCATAGTAGAATTGAATTAATGGGCTTCAAAAACAATTAACAGGGATAAAAGTTGAGACTAAGCTTTTGGAAGTTTAATGAAAATAATATATTTTTTTCCAGTCTGTGGTCTTACAAAAGGCACTAATATGTTGGTAGTGAACCTTATATTGTATATAATATGACCTTACATTGGGCTGAGAAATGTCCTAAATGATCATGTGATAGTGATTTATGGACTTTTGTTCTCTCCAGACCCTTAAGAACAGAGGCCTGGCAGGTTACTGATCACTAATTTTGTCTGTATCCAGTAGACTGCAAGGAACATTCCCTTATTATTTAGAGCAGATTCACATAGTTGCTTGCTATATGGCTATGTCCCCTTCTTGATCCCAACTATCCTCTAATTTTGTTCAAGCATGTACCCTCAAGTCCTTGTCAGTGAGCTTCATGGGTCTTTTCTCAGCCTAGCTGGTATAGTGAAGGGTGTCAGCCAGCCATGATGGCCTCATCACCTTTGAAGAAGTTGGCTTGGCATGGGCTCCATGTCTCTCCTGGCCAGTAAGAGTGCTGTTGCTGGGAGTGCATACTGATAAGGGTTCTCTTATTGGCAAAGAGTGACACAAGAAAAAATTGCCCCTTTTCTGGCTCTGAACTTCATTGGGAATGCCAACAATGCTGCAGCTTATAAAGCTATCCTCCAACCTGTAGGGGAGCTAGCCTGAGAACATAATTTAGGAACTGAAACTTAAAAATAACCAGAATCTTTCCTGAAGGCATGGAGCTTTTGGCAAAACCAACCAAAAGGATTGCTCTGTCTATCAATATCCCGATTTTAGGGATAATAACTGCCACATTATCTGAAAAATTGGAATAGGGATTTTTCAGTTTCTTGAAGTCCAAAGCTTTTTAACTCATATATTTCAGTATTATTTTTATATCTATATGAACATATGTGTTAAATAATTATTTGAATAAAGGCATGTTTAGGATGACAATTTCACATTTTTTTCAAGATGCAGAAAAAACTTTTACTCATGTGGATTAAGATTGGTATAATTTATCCCTTCTTACTAGTTTGTATATTAACTTATTCTTGTTTCTAAGCTCTATCTCATTTAAGTAAGCATTTTAACACATATTTATGTTCAGGTTATAAAACAGTTTGATTTGTAATTTTAAAAAATGACCATGATAAAATCAAGGGAAAACAAGAAACTCAAGTAGAACATTTTATTAAGATATTCAGATATACAAAGAATATAAGGTTCTGATTCAGATTCTGTGAAAACATTTAATATATTCAGTAAGAAAATTTATTTATAAATGTAATAATTACATTGGTATTCTGAATCTCTTCTATTTTTACTATTGCATGAGTTTCTGTCAGGTTTCAGAGTCAGATTTTCTATAAACTACATACCCTAGATCATACTTGATTTGGATGGTATTATTTCAGATGATTAGATATGGTCTCCAGGCATCCTGATGTTGTGCCATATAATGGATTTGAGAAGGAGTATACAGAACTCTAAAGAAAAACACATTGAAAAGGTTAGGATTTTAGGCATTAAAGTAACAGAGTTCTTCCCAGATCATGCAGAATACAATGAGTTTTTTAATGAATTTCCACTGCAGTAATAACTAAAGCATTCCTGACTTACAGTCCACACTGCCTACACTGCTAACTGGCCTAAGGTTGGTATGTGTCCAAGGCCTTTGGGGCAGATGAGTCACTGCTTTATCTTCACCTCTGGTGGGATGAGGAAGTGCAATGGCAGAATCTTTACCTCTTTCTGTGGTGCTGGGTTCTCTACGTCTGTTGTATTGATCATAGTTGAGTTAAACAAAAACAAAAAATACAAAACAAACCTCGCTTTTAGTTGAGAGAGTTATATTTTACAGAGTATATTAGAAAACCTAAAATGTAGACAGTTCTAACAGGACGAACACTGATTTCTTCAACAAAAAAAGTGACAGGAAAACATGAGAGAGAAAATGGAACCTAGAGAATAAAGAGTCTTAGGAGACATGTCTGTCAATTTGGATGGTACACCTTATATCTATCCTGATTTTAAAAATATAGCAACAACAAATAACCCCCCCATTTATTTATGAGACAGTGGGATAGGTTGAACACTGACTGAATTGTTAATGGTATCAAGGAGTTATTAAATGTTTAGGTATGATACTATAGTTTTATTTTTTAAATGTGTTTATTTCTTAATATTACAACCTAAGTCTTTATAGGTGAAATATAATGATATCTGGGATTTGTTTAAAAATACCCTGGTTAATACCAAAAGTGAACACTAATGTAAACTATGGACTTTGGATGGTGGATAGATATAGGTTTGTCAGTGTAACAAATGTACCGTTCTGGTGTAGGATGTTGATAATGGGAGGGACCATGTGTGTGTTGGGGGGGAATATATGAGAACTCCATGTGCCTTCTGCTCAATTTTGCTCTGAACCTAAAAGAGCTCTAAACAAAAGTCTTTAAAATAAATAAATAAATAAATAAATCAACACTACCATTCTGGTGTGTGTGGTGGAAATGGGTGATAGTAGAGGTGAAACAGGAATGACCATGGATTGATAATGATTGAAGTTGGGAGATGGCTACATGGCAGTTCATTATACTATTCTTACAATTTCTCTATCAGGATTTGAGAATTTTCTCTAAGAGGTTTTGGTAGAGTTTTTTTGGAGAAGTCTATTTCTCTGTTACAAAGTCAGGGAAGGTGCACTTAGTTTAATACAAAGTCATTGTTTAAACAATAGAAATGAAAGCAGCAACAAAGTTCAAGAACTGTGACAGAATTTCTTCTTTAGCTGTTTTTTGTTTTTTTTTTTAACTTATTTGCGAGAGAGTGAGTGAGTGAGAGAGAGAGCATGAGAGGGGAGAAGGGGAGAAGGGGAGAAGGTCAGAGGGAGAAGCAGACTCCCCACCTAGCTGAGAGCCTGATGCAGGACTTGATCCTGGGACTCCAGGATCATGACCTGAACTGAAGGCAGTGGCTTAACCAACTGAGCCACCCAGGCACCCCTTCTCTACACATTCTTAATGGAAGGGAAAAAATGAGAAAGAGGAAATTTTTTTTTATTTGGATAGAAAAAAGGAAATTGCTTCCAAGTTTCTCTAGACTTCATCAATTGTACAGCCATGTGCATACATAGCAGAGTCTTCAAAGCACTTTGAAAAGTGGGTGTTTTGATATGAACCCTCACTTGTGTGCCAGGGTGACCATTTCTCAGTAAAAAAGTAAAAGATGCACAATACCTTCCTAGCAGCTTTTTAATTATTCCAAGTTTTCAGATACTAATATATAAAAAAGCCAAATTTAAAATAGTACATTTGATTTCCTATATTATTTGTATCTTTCAGATACTAAATGTTAAAGGTTTAAAAAAAGATTAAAATTTCTTTCCTAAAATAAAAGTGGTTTGTATACCTACCTACTTTGCCAAAAAGATACCTTAGTCTTCTTAAATACCCATTTATTTATTTATTATGCATTTGAAGCCAGGGATCGGGGGGTGGTAGGGGCTGCATTTTAAGTTTTACTCTGTTTTGATTATTGACTTGATAAATCATCCAAATTAATTCTCTTTGTGCTCTGGTAAATATTTTCTTGTTTTCATTCCTAACAAAATAATATTGAAAGTATGTATGACATCATTATTGAATAAAACACAAATTAAAAAGTCAAGTATTGTGTCAGCCTTCAGCCATATCAATCAAGGCTCCAAAACTATTAGAATCATCTAATCTGGCACCTTGTTACTCATCTAGATAACAGCAACAACTGTTTGTGTCCTATTTTCATTTAAAAATAATAGGGGGAAAATGAACACTTTAGCTTTCTATATGCCCAGTTTATCAAGACTGAATCTGACAAAATATTTCTAAAATTAGATGTAAGGAGGTTTTCATAGATAAGAAGTGTGATGTGTCATGGCTAATCCTATTTTATACCTAAGTGAATGCTCATATTAACTACTTAAGAAAAAGATGAGAAAGATTTTACTTCCATTTTCTCTCTAGTCTACTTAGTGCACTGATAAGGAATATCCCTAAAAAGTCCCAAGAAAGATGTAATATAATTTTTCCTTTAGTATTCTAAATTAGCAGGTAATAGCCCTTTACTGCTCACACCTAAATTTAAAGCACAGCACAGAGTGCTGTCCTCCCTTTTGTCTTTGGAGATAGAATACAAAGAACAGTCAATAAAGAGTTACTATGGGTAGCTGACTAATACTCTGGGTTGAACTGATATTTTCCAGATTTGTCAGCTCTTGTTGAGTATGAACAGTGACCGCAAAGCCACTTAACATTGAACTGACTTTACAAACAGATTGAATCTGTCCTGGAATGGAAAATTCTCATTGCCCACTTAGAGGGACTAAAATGCCTTCCCATTCCCAATAAAATGTTAAAACATTCCTCTTAGCCATGATATGGAAACATGTCCAAACAACAACAGCGTGTGTGTGTGTGTGTGTGTGTGTGTGTGTGTGTGTATTTCTGCTTCTAGAACAATAGAGTTTACCATTATCACTTACCTCTGTTTTCTCTGGGTCACTCCAGTTCCCATAAACCGGATTAACAAATGCACAGTTAACACTTCCTTTAGTTTTCCTTAAAGCACACAGGGCCATAAAAAAAAGAATAAGTATTGAAATGTAGAACAGTACATTTCCAGGTTATTTTCTGGTTGACATCTTTGAGAGACACATTGTCTAGCCAACATACTTATTACCATAAGTAAAATTGTTATTATTATTATATATATATATATTTTTTTTTCCAGGACACCAAGGCAACCACATTCTTGAAAGTAAAAGTTACTTGAACTCTGAATATTTAGATCCAAATAAACACAGTGAAATAAGAAGTGGCAGAGGGTGCCTGGGTGGCTCAGAAGGTTATGCCCCTGCCTTTGGCTCAGGTCATGATCCCAGGGTCCTGGGTTCGAGCCCCTTGTCAGGCTCTCAGGAAGCCTGCTTCCAGCCTCTTTCTCTACCTGCCTCTCTGACTATTTGTGATCTCTGTCTCTCTCTCTCTGTCAAATAAATAAATGAAATCTTGAAAAAAAAGTGGCATAAATTGGTCTTAAAATTGATTTCTTAAAATATTACTCAGGTGGTACAAAAGGTACAACATTATAAAGAACTGGCTATATGGAAAGGCTACCTTAGACTTCAGAAATGCCAAACAGCCAAATCCTGAGGACTGTTTGTCATGACAGTGTTTGTCATAAAAATCTATAGCAATGAGTCATTCTTTAACATTTTAAATAGCAAATTTAAATGTGAGTGTTTCGAAGAGTTCTTAATGTTAGTGTTTCCTTTAAATGAATCATAAAGAGATATGCCCTTGATAATCTCACATGCTGGTCTAGATCTGTTAATATACTCTGATTAACTGAACTCCTAAATAATCATTTTCTTTTTGTGCTTTACTTAATTACTTTAGAGACCACAGACTTATTTTTTTTTTAATTTATTTATTTGACAGAGAGAAACACAGCCAGAGAGGGAACACAAGCAGGGGGAGTGAGAGGAGAAGCAGGCTTCCCGCCAAGCAGGGAGCCCGATGTGGGACTCGATCCCGGGTCTCCGGGATCATGACCTGAGCCGAAGGCAGTCGCTGAACCAACTGAGCCACCTAGGCACCCCTCCACAGACTTATTAGAAGACAACAAGCCCTGGAATAGTTGGACACAACTGTTGAGAATAGAAAATGGCCAACACAGGAACAAAAAAATGTAACCAGATAACTAAATACACTCCATTAAAGATTTACAGAATGATCCCATATGCGCGCGCATGCACACACACACACACACAGACACACACACACACACGCACGCACATAATGGAGAATGGAAGACCAATTGTAGAATGATTGCCAGTGTCTTGAGGACAGCTAAGAGGAAAAATAATTTTTAATGTGTGAATATTTTTGCCTCATCGGGGTATAATGACAGTAAGTCTGTCAATAATATACCCTTAAATCCTAAGGGAAAAGGCAGTAAAGAGGAAACTGATTTGCTTTTAGAAAAGAAATCGTCAGTTAATGACCTCTTATTGTCATCTATCAAAACACATAGTGAGTCCAACAGCCTAATCTGGGTAATTGTGTTTGGATAGCAATATGTTCTTTCTGTGGATTCTGTCTCCAAAGCTCCCTACTCTCCACTATCTCTGTACAACTGGCCTAAATATTCCATAGCATAACCAGTTGACCCTCACTGAGTCTATATTTTGGGTATCAATGCATAGGTGTATACATAGCTATATTTGTGGGTTGTTATTTGAAAAAGATACACTCTTAAATGATGAGGCAACAAATATCTGTTAATTCCTTAACTATAGTGAGTACTTATGATTTGCTACAGTTAGGTCGAATAAGCGATATTTTATTCTTTGCCTTTCCTTCCTTCAAGACTAGTAGTCAGTGTAAAGTTCTCAGAATGGTAAGATCAGTAAATAACAAACTTATGTGCAGGGTTGCTTTTAGAGTTGAGACTGGATAGGGAGTTGAAGAATAATTTCAAAATATGTCACAACGCAAAAACAAAGGCTGGCACAGGAGAGACTGAACATCAAGGTAGGGAGTAACAGAATAAAATGGAAATCAGGAATTAGATAAAAATCAGATGAATGCAGACACAGCTAGAAAAATTAATCTTTGCTGAAATCAGGCATGAAATCAGGAAGCAAGAGGAAATCTAAACCATAGGGCTAGAAAGGACAGATGGTTCAACAGCCCAGGCAAACAGGAACTGAAGGGACAGGCTTGGCAGTCAATTGGATAGAAGAGAAGTACAAACACTACAAAAGATCTTGACATAAGACAATTATTTCTGGCTTTGGAGCTGGGACCCCAAATGACCTAGACCAAGACTGGCAGGCAGAAGGCAGGCAAACTGATCAGCTTTCCAGCTCTGTTAAATTCAGTTATTAGAGCAACTTCTACTTTTTCCCTCTTTTTTTTTTTTCCCTAAGGGAATTTAAAGTCTTACATAATTTTCTATTAAAATGGAAAAAAAATAGACCTATATGTGGTAGACTTTGGGGACCAGGTGACCACAAAGAAGGAAGGGTGACACTTCAGAATGTAAAGTGGTAGTAAAAGAGGAAAAGATCACGGTATGAGTAGTAGAACATGAGCAATAGTAAAAAATTACATTTATTAGCAGTCACAAACTACTATTTTTCCTAACAAAGATACAGCCCCAAATATGAATTGTTAGGCTTAATTTTTAATGTAGTTCCTGTTTATGGTCTAAAATACCACCATCAACAGGTACTTATATTATGTAAATTTCTAATGTCAACTTCACAGATTTATTACTTCAAGTACTGTGATATATTTTTCCATATTCATCAATTATATATATGTTTTATATTCAGACATAAACAATTTTACCTAAAATGGTAGAACCTTCTATGAGGAAAACAAAATGTGAGGTTTTCTGCCAGTTCTAACACTGTAATGTATAATGATAAGCCTGTATTAGGCTAAAAAATGCCAGGTTCAACTTAACAGTATTTGTTGATAGGCTCTAGAAAAGTTGGTTTCAAAGAATCTCTCCACCTTCAGGAATCAGGAAGGGATTGACTTAGAAGTTTGAAGTAGAGAGAAAAAAGCAGCATGGATCACATGAGTTTTCCATCCATAACTTAATCATGCATTCACTTAAATTATCATTAAGCTCTTGCTATATCCAGTATGCACATTAACGGTATAGGGTTGCATTTTGAATGGGCTGAAGAGAGAGATGTCATTACAGAACTAGGATAATCCTGATGGGAATTTCCAATTTAAATTTAGTGAGTATATGTATAACTCTAAAGGAATTCACTTTGTGGCTTATTAACTAACAACTGTGTTAGTATTGATTAAAAACATGTGTTTGTACTATATGTCTGAAATTACTATAAATGGGCAAGGAAGAAAAAGAAAACAAAAACTCATGTATGCTACATCTAGTAAATGTGACTTTGAGGTAAATGTTTATTATATTTTAACAGCTTTATTCAATTATCACATATCCTACAAATTTACTCATTTAAATATTCAATCTTTAGTAATACTTTTATTTTAAAACTGGTGAATATATATATAACATAAAATTGATATTTTAGCCACTTTTCAGTGTATAATTCAGGGGCTTTCATTATTTTCACAGTGTTATGCAACCATAACCTCTATTTATAAAATGTTTTCATTATCAGAAAGAGAGACTCAGCAGCCATTAAACCATAGTTTCCCATTCTCCTTTCTCTAGCTCCAGGTAACCTCTGTCTCTATGAATTTGCCTATTCTAGGTACTTCACATAAGTAGAATTGTACAATTTTTATCTTTTTGTGTCTGACTTATTTCATGTAGTATAACGTTTTCAAGGTTCACCCATATTTTAGCATGTATAAGAACTTCAGCAGTTTTTATGGCTGAATAATATTCCATTGTGTGTATATGTTACATTTTGTTTTCTCATTCATCTGATGATAGACACTTGAGTTTTTTTCACCTTTTGGCTATTGTAAATGATGTTACAAATGTTGACACACAAGTATGAGTTCTCATTCAGTTATATTATCTTTTCATGTGCTTATTTGCCATTTGTAATATCTTTATTGAAGAAATGTCTATACAAGTCTGCTGCTTTTATTTTTTAAAGATTTTATTTATTTATTTGACACAGAGATCACAAATAGGCAGAGAGGCAGGTAGAGAGAGAAGAGGAAGCAGGCTCCCTGCTGAGCAGAGAGCTCAATGCAGGCCTTGAGCCCAGGACCGAGATCATGACCTGAGCCGAAGGCAGAGGCTTTAACCCACTGAGCCACCCAGGTGCCCAAATGTCTGCTGCTTTTTTTTTTTTTTTTAAGATTTTATTTATTTATTTGACAGAAACACAGCCAGAGAGGGAACACAAGCAGAGGGACTGAGAGAAGGAGAAGCAGGCTTCCCGCCACAGGAAGCCTGATGTGGGACTCGATCCTAGGTCTCCAGGATCATGACCTGGGCCAAAAGTAGTTGCTTAACCAACTGAGCCACCCAGGTGCCCGTGTCTGCTGCTTTTAATTGGGTTGTTTTTCTTTGTTGAGTTGTATTCTTTTTTTTTTAATATATTCTGGATATTAAACTCTAATCATATATATGATTTCAAATATTTTTTTCTATTCTGTAAGTTGTTGACTTTGATAACTTCCTTTGAGACATGAAAATTTTTGATGAAGTCCAGGTTTATCTTTTTGTTTTGTTTCTTGGGCTTTTGGTGTCATCTAAGAATGCATTGTTATTTTTTCACATGTCTGTTGTTCATCTGTATGTCTTTCATGTCATCTGACCATTTATAATTGGATTTATTTTTTTTGCTGCTGAGTTATATAAATTCTTTATATATTTTGGATATGAACCCCTTGTCAGATTATATCATTTGCAAATATCTTCTCCCATTCAGTAAGTGCTTTTTGTTTTGTTGATGCTTTCCTTCACTGTGCAAAAGCTTTTTAGTTTGGTGTAGTGCCAGTAAGCGTAATTTTGGTTTTTTTTTTCCTTGCTAGAAAAGACTAATCTAGAAAAAAAAAAAAGGTTTCTATGGCTGATGTCAAAGAAATCACTGCCTTTGTTTTCTTCTAGGACTTTATGGTTTCAGGTCTCTATCACATGATCAGTGAAATGCAAATGAAAACCACAACGAAATATTACCTCAAAATGGCTAAAAAACCCCACAAGAATTAGCAAGTGTTGGTGAGGATGTGGAGAAAAATGAACCTTTGTACACTGTTGATGGGAATGAAGATTGGTATAGCCACTGTGGAAAAACAGTATCGCTATTCCTGAAAAACCTGAAAAAAATAGAATTACTTTATGATCCAATAATTGCATCACTGAGTATTTATCCAAAGAAAACAAAAACACTAATTCATAAAGGTACATGCACTCCTGTGTTTATTTATTTTATCTAATTGCTCTGGTTAAGGATTCTTTTATTGATAAACACATTTATGTCTAGTTTCTTGAGGCTAAAACCTTTACTAATATACAACTAAATTGTGGGGTGCCTGAGTGGCACAGTAGGTTAAGCATCCGACTCTTGGTTTTGGCTCGGGTCATGATCTCAGGGTCCTGGAATCAAGCCCCGAGTCAGGCTTCATCTCAGTGTGGAGTCTGTGTGGGGTTCTCTCTCCCTCCGCCTCTTCCCACTATGTGTTTGCTCTCTCACTCACTTGCTCTCTCTAATAAAATCTTATAAAACAAAAAATAACAAAAACCTTGAATTATAACAATAGTGTATGATTAAAATTTATGTGTCAGTGTTTGGATAGTTTTAGGGTAGAGTCTGAGTCAATGTGACTATCTTTAGACTAGATAAGTGAATAAACCATTATTTAGGTTGAAAGAAAAGGTGACAGTGAGCATAAGTGTCACCCTGAATGCTAAAGAATGGCTATCAGGAAGATTACACACAGGATGAGACCGTGCCTGAGTTGTTTCTGTTAAAAAGTCTATACTCCAAAATGAACATCTGTTTACATACATCACTAGTTTATTAATTAGTAACCATAATCCACTTTTATAATCAGTTTATTGGGACTTTCATCTTTTATTTACTAAATTAATTGCTGTTTTTGATTATCAGTGGGTTTCATTTTTTTTTGTTAACAATAAACATGTTTTTCTCTAAGTTACTAGTATGTCATTTTGTGTGTCTGAGAAACTGGTCAGGCTTTTTAGTCTAATCCACCAAATGCCTTCATCTCCATTACTATCTCAGAGGAACAAGCTATCACAATTTTTCCCATATTTAAAAGTAGGCTTAGAAAATGCTCAGAGAACAATGAGCTAAAAACTTTAGTAAAAACTATAAAATAGGAAATACCATTTGAGAGGACAATGTATTATAAAACTTTACTGTAAAAACCGGCATACTAAAAAGTATGAAGAACTGTACTTTCTGAACTGAGGTAATCATAATGCAGCTATCAAGATGATTTGAAGGGATAAACGTGATAATTTATGTACCAAAATAATATTGCTGGTCACGCGCGTGTGTGTGTGTGTTTATAGGAATCTCTTCTCATGCTTCCACTAATGAAATGATTTATATATATTGCTTCTAAATTTTGAAGAATATTCTAAAAGTCAAGAAATGATTATTCTGAGTTAAGTGCAATGAAGGAAAATGATGCTCTACGAAGTGATGACTCATTTCTTAAGATGGCAGAATGATAGAAGGTTGATGATGTTATCTTTTATAATTATTTAAATTAGCCAGTAATTCTAGGATACACATTATGTACTAAAACATTTCATTGTGTTAGGTCTTAGACTTACAAAGTAGATCAGTATATGCTTCCTGCCTCTAGAACGTCTTTTGGAGGGTGGCAACTAATGGACTTCTAGTTCTTGGATGAAATTATACGTATATACATTGCCTGCCACAAGTTGGTAATAGTTGAATGCTATTCTTTTTACCTTCTTTTCTTATTCTTTCCTTCTTTTGTCAGCTGTCTTTCTTTTAAGCTTTATACTTTCTTTTTTTTTTTAAACATTTTATTTATTTATTTGACAGAGAGAGATCACAAGTAGGCAGAGAGTCAGGCACAGAGAGAGAAGCAGGCTCCCTGCTGAGCAGAGAGCCCAAAGCAGGCCTCAATCCCAGGATCCTGAGATCATGACCTGAGCTGAAGGCAGAGGCTTTAACCCACTGAGCCACCCAGGCACCCTTAAACTTTCTACTTTCTCCTGACCTTAATGCCTTAGGGATACTGGGGTTAAGAAAAATAATATGGAAGTATCAATTTAGTAATAACAATCACTGTAGTACTTTTTTACTTTTTAATATCTAATTTAGAGCTAGAAAGGACCTTTGCAACCATTTTGTTCATGCCTGTTTACTGAGAGGACAACTATCTGTATAGTTGGACAGACTGGTAGGATAGTCTGATAGGACAACTGAGACTCTTCCCATACTAGAACACAAGACTTCTGGAGGATAAAGACCATGTCTGGTTATTTTTCTACCACAATACCTAATGCAGTAGGAATCCCAACTGACTGCTTATGGAAAGAATAACTTAATGTATATGGTCCAAAGCAGTTATGATGGAACAAAATGCACAAACCTGCTTTCTGTTCTGTTCCCTCATGCCCACTCCCACCACTATACTTCATCAGTTCCCACAGAGAAAAGATAATGATTTTTACTATCATGGAGCCACATTTGTATTTAGCTTTGTGTTCCACTTAGCACAAGGCTTTAAGTGAGCCAGGAGCCTACTTTGCTCTCTGTCTCTTTCCATTTTGTTTCCCTCCAGTGGGTTCAGTGCCAGCTCAGATGAATAGCTTGGGGCTTCCATGAAGACTAAAGGAAAAGAATAGGTGTGGCCCTTTACTTCTTTCTATCACCTAGAAACGGAAAAAGTCATATGATTGGCAAAAAAAAAAAAAATTTAGAACAAATAACTCATTTTACAGTATTTGAAAAGTAAAGGTCTGAGTGAGTTCCTAGTATCTCATATATCTGAAAAATGAGAGGTGTGAAACATCCATGTATAAATGTAAGGACCTTGAAATAAATTTTCAGGCTATGAAGTATTTCATTTGTTACTATTGGGGAAAAATGCTTTCTAACCACGAAAATACATGTGGCTTTTTTTTTGAAGGATACATCTAAATTATGAAATACAGTTATTTCATTGGTGGAGATTTCATTTATTCTGGGAGTCATTCCCATTACATTAAATTTTGCTTAGCCTGATTAATGGTGAATCTGGGGTGTCCCAAAGAAATAAATCTCAATTTTACTATCCCTGTTTCCACCTCTGTCATTTAAAACTCTTCAATTTGGTTTTTCGAAGTGTTTTTAGTCTTAAGACTTTGTTAGTATGCCTCAGCCTTTCTGAGTATGCTAATCTTTCAGATGAAAGGAAAACATATTGTAAAATCTTACTAAAAGTAAAGTATTCCTGGGTTTCCACTTTTATTCATTTTTAATGTTCATTAAACATATTTGTCAAGAGATTAATTTTTAAGATTTTATTTATTAGAGAAAGAAAGCATGAATAGGGGGATTGGCGGGCAGAGGAAGAAGCAGGCTCCCCGGTGAGCAAGGAGCCCAATGTGGGACTTGAGTCCAGGACCCCAGGATCATGACCTGAGCTGTTGGTAGATGCTTAACTGGCTGAGCCATCCAGGCACCCCAAGAAGAGATCTTTTTAAGTAATTGTTTCCAATTATTTAAATTCCAATTAATAGGGTACTATTAATTTTTTCCTCTGTCCCATCATACAGATTAATGAATGATGATTTGTTTTGTTTTGCTTCCTAATTTTAGATCGATATGATATATTTTTTAAGTTTTTGTTTTTATTCATTCTTGAGAGAGAGAAAGAGCAAGAGAAAGAGGAGGCACGACTGTGGCAGGGAGAGGCAGAGGGAGAAGCATACTCCCTGCTGAGAAGGGAGCCCGATGCAGGACTCTATCCATCCAGGACCTGGGAATCATAACCCTAGACAAAGGCAGATGCTTAACTGACTGAGCCCCCCGCCAGCACCCAGTGCAGCATGTTTCCTATGAAATCATCGGTGCTATATGATTCACATACATCATCTTTTTTTCTTTTCTTTAAGCCTTAAATAAGTTTTATTTTTACACCTGGTCTCTTTTCATTTCCACTCCAGATTTTAGCCTGTTTGGATAAACCTTTTTTAAGGAGAATTATTACAAATTATAAAATTTAGATCTTATTTTGTTCTTTTTGTAATAAGACCTTATTTTGTTCTTTTTGTATTTTTCAGCTTGCAAAGATAAGTACAATACAATATAAAATTAAATAAGGAGATAGGAAGTTGAAGACAGGAATTCTGAGAACTGAAAAATAGAACCATAGGTAGCGAAATGGGACAGTTCATGAATTGAGAGTCTATATATTTATCTAATGAAGGATACAGCTTTGACTTTAAGTTTCTTAAATTTAACTGTAAGCAGGACAATCAATAACATAGGTAGTACTTTCAAAAAGAAACAATGCAGGTTCTTAATAGCACATCTCCAACTCAGGAGAGAAGACATATATGTATGTGTGTATCCTCTTAGTGTAATCTAGGCTAAAAGAGCAGCAAGTCCCCACAACATTATTTTAGGAGAAGAAACAGTGGGTTTCATTAGGTTGTTTCAACTAAAAATTTTCAAAATAGCAGACTGAATGACAACATGTGCTTCAATAAAATCTATCTAGGAGAAGGGGATGAATTTTATGGAAGCCTTGAAGCACAATGGTGCCTCAGAATTTGATTTCGGGAACATTTTATACATTTGTGTTTATTTAAAAAGTCAACACCAAGATTACAATTTTAGTAGGTAATTACAAAGCAGACATTAAATCTGTTATAACAATCTATAGATAGGATAAAATCACGTAACATCATGAGGCATTGTAAGAATAAATTGAGTCTATTAAATAAACTTTTCTCATTGTCTACTCCCATAGACACTATATAATTTGGACAACTAAAGAAAAAGGAGGTGTCTGGGTGGCTCAGGGAGTTAAGCCTCTACCTTCAGCTCAGGTCATGATCTCAGGGTCCTGGGATCAAGGCCCATATCGGGCTCTCTGCTAAGCAGGGAGCCTGCTTCCTCCTTTTCTTTGCCTGTTTGTGATCTTTCTCTCTGTCAAATACATAAATAAAATCTTAAAAAAAAAAAAGAAACAATAAATCCTTTAAAAAAGAAAAAAAAAGGAAAGGGGCGCCTGGGTGTCTCAGTTGGTTAAGCGACTGCCTTCAGCTCAGGTCATGATCCCGGAGACCCGGGATCGAGTGCCACATCGAGGTCCCTGCCCAGTGCGAAGCCTGCTTCTCCCTCTTTCACTCCCCCTGCTTGTGTTCCCTCTCTCTCTGTGTTTCTCCCTGTCAAATAAATAAAATTTTTTTTTAAAAAGGACATATTCAGCTATATAATAGTCTCTATTTCTAGCAAGACACTGGGTTGTTTTTTTTAAATTTTTTTTAAAGAAGTAAATCTGTGAGGGGGAAAAAAAGACAATTTTTAAAAAGCAGGAATAAATTAGAGGGGGGAATGTCCATGACCTCAAGTTTTCATTTCCAAGTCCTTAAGGAACAAGCTGAACCAAATGTTTGGGTGAAAAAGTTCAGAAAGGATTGGGTTTGCAAACATAACCAGACATGCCACAAAAAGGAGGGGGAAGGATTAATCATCTGGGGTCACAAAACCAAACAAGTGGGACACTGAATTTTGCTAAACTCATTCACATGACACAGCAGCTGCCATATTTTTCTCCTACTCTTTTCAGGCAGGAAACAAATATCACTGACTACAAAACCTGTCACTGTTTAATGCGATCTTGCCGTGGCAGAGAGCCTAAATAGGAACATGCCCAGGAATATGGATGTAATTAGTGTGAATAAAGCTAACCCAGGTTCCTGTAGCTTAACCTTAGGGAGACCTCATGCTGCCAATGTGAGCATAGTCTCTACTCAGCTTCTCCTCATCTGAGTGTAGTGTTAGCACATTCACAACTGCCTAACAGGAACCAGATGCTGAGCTGGAGTCCCTTTGGAAATATATTTGATAGCACACTTTGAAAATCTTTCCTGACCAAGTAAAATTACTAGGAGTCAATCTTTAGGAAATAATTATAGAGGGAGACAAAGATTTATATAGAAAGAGGCTTATCACAAATTATTGGTAATAATGAAAAATTAGATACAACTTAAATGTCTAATAATAGGATAATGGTAAAATGATACATATACTTGAGAGAACATTAGCCCTTTCAAGTAACAATAGAAAGAATATTTAGTGATTTAAGGGCAGTGTTTCTTAAAGTGTGGTCCATGGACTGTTGGAGGTCCTAAGACTTCTTCAGGGGTAGACAAATTCAAAACTATTCTAATAATAATGGTAAATATAATAATACCCATTGGTAAAAGATTCATTCAAATATAAGCTAGATCAATGAATTTTTACTTTAACAGACTTATTCACTGTGTTGATATTTGCACAATGTTGCTCTGATGGTTAAGACTGTCAGCGCCTTAGCAGGAAACAAGACAGTGGTACCTAGCTGTATGTTACATTCTTCACCACCACGTATTTGCCGTGAATTTCTTGACAAGTCTGTTTCATTTCAAAGTGACCTTGTTGAAACAACAAAACATTTATTAAATCTCAACTTTCATGCAAGGTTTTTATAATATTTTGAAGAGTATGCATAAAGCATTTTTATGCCATATTGTCTTGTGGAAAAGCACTGCAAGACTGAGTTGCATGCTAAACTAACCACTTTTTTCATGGAACAACAGTTTTATTTGAAAAAATGACAGTTTGTGGTTATTCACTCTAGGGCATTTGGCAGACATTTTATTATAAATGAATGAGAAAGAGTGATGATATCAGAGAAAAACACCTGACAGTATCTCTTGCTAATGATAAAATTTGAACTTTCAAAAGTTAGAATTCTAAAAAACTTGCATTTCCCATCAGATCGCAGCAGCTTCCCAATTTTTTAAAGAGTTGTCTTATGAAATATTTTTTTATGTTGCATAACACTTGAGAAGCTACATAACTCACTTAACAGTTTTCTAAATGAAAAATACAGGACACTATAGAATCACACATGGGTAAATGATCCATTCATAGTGCCAGATAGATCAATGAATTTTTAATGTAACAGTGCAAAGACTTCATTGACAGGGTTTCAGATTCCACATTACAAGTACACTTTACCACGATGTCAAGTTTTGGTATAGTAAAAAAAGTCCATGATTACCACAAAAGCTATGAAAATATACCTCCCTTTTCAAAATATTTATCTATGTAAGGTTGAATTTTCTTTGTATACTTCAATCAGAACAATATATTGCAGTGTTTTTAATGCAAATGAAAATTCAGTGCTGGGTCTCACTAAATTTTTCTTTCAGTTTGAGTACCTCTTTTCTACTGAGCATTCTGGTTTCAAATAGAAGTAAACACTCATTTACCTAGCTGGAAACAAGACATACTTTTCTTCAATAAATTTTTGCTACCTCCTCTAAAGATATTTTGCTATCTCTATTTTTCTTTCCTTTCCCCTATAAACGTGAGGCCATAAAGCCCTACATTAATAAAAGTCACTTTTCATAAAATGATATGTATATTATATGTGTAAAATATATGCAATTATGTTTTTATAATAAATATTTTTTTCTTAACACACAATGGATTTTTTACTTTAAAATGAATAAAATTTAAAATATTCTCAATTTTTTTTTTTTAAAGATTTTATTTGACAGAGAGAAACACAGCCAGAGAGGGAACACAAGCAGGGGGAGTGAGAGAGGGAGAAGCGGGCTCCCTGCTCGGCAGGATGTGGGACTCAATCCCGGGTCTCCGAGATCATGACCTGAGCTGAAGGCAGTCGCTTAACCAACTGAGCCACCCAGACGCCCCTCAATTTTTATTTTTAATATGAATTTTGATAACTGTGAAGCACATAAAAAATTTCTTTGGGGTTCTCAATAGTGTTTGATAATATAAAGGTATCTTGAGAGTAAAAAATTTGGGAGTGATCAGCATAGGGAAAAAAGGTAGACAAATTTCAAGATGCAGGCATGTGTACATGTGTTTATATGTGTGCACATTGAGAAAAGTTTAGAAGATACATCAAATTGGTAATAGTATGTATTTCTTGATGGCGACATTAAAGAAATTTTAAATTCTTTTTGGCACTTTGTTGTATTTCCTGGTTTATCCTCCTTAAGTTGTTGTGTATTAAAATCTTGGGGGAGGGAGATGGTTTTACAGTTTAAAAACTTTCAGGAGGTATTACCTTTCTGCTTGAGGTCAACACCATCCTGCCCCAACCCCTGGGAAGTTCTTTACCTAAAAGATAAGATCTGCCACTCTCACCAGTTTTTCCTGATTGCCTTCTTTTAGCATTTCTTCTCAAAGCTGCCTGATCCACCTTGCTGCACTAGTTAACAGTTGTTGTATAGGCTATGCTTTTTCATAAATCCTGCTTTTGCTAGCTCTGGAGCAAGATAAACTTCTCCCTTTTTGTATTCCACTGTTTGCGGTGCATTATACTATCAGAACATGTACTTTTTTAATTGGAATGAAATATTTTTCCATGTAAATTGCTGTATATGAAAACTCTAATTTCATTATTGAATTCTTTTAAACATAATCTGTTTGATTGAAACTGATTGCAGTGTTGAAGTTAATTATCAGTCTTCATGATTTCCTTTAGCAATCACCTAGCAACTTGCTGCTTTTTAAATCTTTTTAGACAATTTAAAATTTATAACAGTACATGAAAATCTGTATAGAAAGAATAGACTTATTATGACTCAAGTTTCCACAAATTTTTTAAAAAATACTTTTTGGATTTATTAATACATATAGTTAAAGCTCTCTTGGACCTATCAATAAATTTAGTTTATAATACTTTAAAAATTGGGAAAAAAAACAAAATTGCATTTAAAACAACCTCTTTTATAAAACATTTAGAAACTGTAAGCGCCCAAGCACACAAATTAGCATTCTGTGTAGAGTTCTTACATTTGTATATTCTATGTAGATTTCCCTGTTAATTCCTAGTAAATTTACCATCATTTTTTCTTATATTACCTACGTTTTAGTCACACTAACCATGCCATTCTCTGTCACAGCTTCTGCCTTTACACAAGATGTTCTGTCTTTGTGATGTTCTTCCACCTTTTCATCTAGTGGATTTCAGTCCATGAATTCAGACTTCACTGATGCAACACATTCTCACAAAATCCTTTTTCAACTTATCCACCAAATTATTCTTAACTCTGAAGCAAAGTCGTCCTCTTCTTTACCTGTGTTTGTTTCTACATTGCTGTGCAGGAAGTGACTGTATGTGCTTAATATATGCTTGTTGAAGAACTGGTATTATTTGCTTTTCTATATGCCTTCTTCACAAGAGTTTAAGTTTTTTTTTTATTTTTATATTATCATCCTTAGCACAGTGCTTACCACAAAACAGGTGCTTAATAAATGTTTGCCAACAAATACATGAAAGAACTGCTAAGAGTTCACCACCCTTTAGTAACTTGTAATGAGGGAAAATACTTAGCATCCCGATTCTCCAAAGGCACTGAATGTGTTTGCTGCATACCATGGGACAGCAATATGATTTACTAATCATACACGCCCCCCGCACACACATAGTTATCTGTACTGCCTTCCTGTCCTTCCTCATTTAAATAGGTTACTTCTTTCAGTGAGCAATTCTGATTTCTTGGACATGAGGAAACACATGTAACATAATGTCATCTTGCTATGTAAGATTTATAATAAACAGAAGATGCTGAAAAGGTCCTTGAATTCTGACCTGGGGACTAATTTTACTAAATAGTCACCTGTATTAATATAGTAAAATATCTATCTTCAGATCAAATAATTAGAACATGGGGCAGTGATACATAAAGTGCTCTTTATAAGTTTTACACAGAGTTTGTTTCTTAGACTATTTGGAGTCTATGTCCAATGACCATAGATTTGAAACAACTTGGGATAGTAACTAGAACACACACACTTATGCCAATGAAGCTTGCATTACTCAAGACTTGTATTTCTCATACAATGCATATAAAGTGGTTTTGTTTAGTCCATATCTTAAA